>CAUYQV010111065.1:0-13389 GCA_963574575.1 Galagoides demidoff
TTTTTTGAGATGGATCCTCAAGCTATCCCCCTGGGCAGAGTGCCATGGCATCACAGCTCACAGCAACCTCCAACTCCTGGGCTCAAGCGAGTCTCCTGCCTCAGCCTCCCAAGTAGCTGGGACTACAGGCGCCCGCCACAATGCCCGGCCATTTTTTGGTTGTAGCCATCATTGTTGTTTGGTGGGCCCGGGCTGGGGATTCGAACCCGCCACCTTAGCTGATTGAGCCACAGGCGCCTTTCATTTCTTTAGAAACCACATGATCTTTTGAGGTGATCTGTAATCAGACCATTTTAATTAAAGGAAATTAAAATCCATCATTTCAGCCTATTAGACTTTGCCAGCTCTGGTTAGTCATTGAGATTGGCCCCATTTCCTATTCCCTAATTTTAGCTACCTGCTGATTTATGTGATGATATTGGGGTTAGGAGATACTTTTTTTTCTTTAAGACTAATGCCTTGGCTCCCAACTAACTCCAAAGCTGTTTGAACTAGATAGGAAACCTCTTGATTTTCAGAAAAATCCTAGAATCTTTTAGAATGCCCTATAGTCCATGTTAGTTAGCTCAATCTGAAAGTTTAGTTGTCAACCTATATATCTGGATTCCCAAACATCCAGATGAATACCCTCCTATAGTTGTGTCATTTTAAGGTCATAGAGAATATAGAAATGGTTATAGGGAGTATAGAAAATGGAGGCCCAGGGTGTGCCTGTGGCTCAAAGGAGTAGGGCGCCAGCCCCATATGCCGGAGGTGGCAGGTTCAAACCCAGCCCAGCCAAAAACTGCAAAAAAAAAAAAAGAAAATGGAGGCCCTGAGGGAACCAAGAGCATTGTCACATACTATTTCTGGGAGGAAAATTTGATGCTGATCAAAGGTATAGGCTGCAGTGGTGGGTCCTTTGCCTTCAGCCTCTCACAGTGCATTTGAATCTTTGGCCTAGAATGAGTCTAATAATTTTCCAGATGTCATAAAGAGAAGAGTCAGAGCAAATAGTTCTTCTATGATTACTCGGTACAACGTGGTAGAGGACAATTTAAATAATAATTTACCCTTTCTGAGTACCAATTAGAGGTGCGAATTGTTCTGGAATATTTCAGAAAAACATGGCAGACTTAATTCATTTTGCATAGTACTCAATGCAAGATTTTTTACCAGTGTCTTAAGAATGTTATAATCTACATTTAAGCCCCTTCTGGATGTGAAAAGAGTCATCTCCTTAAATTAAAATATATGTATATATATTTTTGAAGGATACTTTCATTGTCTTGAAAATAAAGAGATCGTAACCTGTTCTTCCAGGAAATAAAGTGGTTGGACAAATATGTGCCAAATCTTGTCATCCCTGTTAAATTGTTTGCCCTAGACTAGTGACCTAGTCTCTTTCATTGCCTTCGTGTGGAGATGATGAAATCTCTGATGACTTGTACTTTCTTTTTTTTTTTTTTTTGAGACGGAGCCTCAAGCTATCCCCCTGGGTAGAGTGCCATGGCATCACAGCTCATAGAAACCTCCAACTCCTGGGCTTAAGCAAGTCTCTTGCCTCTGCCTCCCAAGTAGCTGGGACCACAGGCGCCTGCCACAATGCCTGGCCATTTTTTGGTTGCAGCCATCATTGTTGTTTGGCAAGCCCTGGCTGGGGATTCGAACCCGCCACCTTAGGTGTACGTGGCTGGCGCCTTAGCCGATTGAGCCACGGGTGCTGGACCATTTTTTTTTTTTTTGAGAGATGACTTGTACTTTCAGTGTTATATACCCTTGGTGATTATTCCCTGCTGTCCTCTACCAGTTTCATTTATATTTAAACATTTCTAGCGACTTTTAATTCTTACTTTCTACAAAGAATTAAATACTGCAGTGAGCAATTCTGGAAATTATCTTTTACCCAAATTTGCTTTAGAGAAGTTCTATATTGTCTGGAACTTCATTCATAGGAGCCATATCCAAGTTAGAATTTTTATTTTATTTATTTATTTTTGGAGACAGTCTCACTCCGCTGCCCTGGGTAGAGTACTGTGGTATCATAGCTCACAACAACCTCAAACTTTTGGGATCAAACAATCCTCTTGCCTTAGCCTGCCCAGTAGCTGGAACTACAGGCATGTACTACCACACCAGCTAATTTTTTTATTTTTAATAGAGATGGGGGTCTCACTCTTGCTCAGACTGGTCTCGAACTCCTGAGCTTGAGCGATCCGCTTACCTTGGTCTCCCAAAGAGTTAGGATTACAGGCATGAGCCACCGTGCCCTGTCAAAATAGGGTTTTAGATCAGCTTGGAACGTGAAAATCTGTTATTCTTGATGTCTACCTTTCTGAAGTTCCTCTTTGATCTTGAGAATTGTCATTTTGCTTTGAGGGGCTGGGGAAAAGAGAAGTGAGTATCTGCGTGGGTGAACTGATTCTGAAGAAAGGAAGAGTAGCACTATACTGGTGACTACAAATGGTGACGCTTTGGGCTTTGATTAGTTCCCAGACCTTTTTGCCTTTTAATGTGTGCTTGTGAAAGGTTCTAAAGTCATGCATTTTTATGCCTTTGCTTTGAGTTGATGATTCTGAAAAAGTGTCACATAAACAAGAGGCCTTTAAGGAATCTTCAGGGCTAAATTTTCTCTTGGAGTTGTTTGGCTGTTAATGACTTTACCTTGTCACTGCCTACCAGTCTCTCTAAGATGGAGATTTGCACACTGAGCATTGCTATCTCCCATCTGAAAGGACTTTCAGCTTTCTGATTTGCACTGATCCGAAGAATCGAAAGATTTTAAGTCTTTCTTGGCTTCTGTACATTCCATTTCTTTCATACATTCCTTGGGGGAGAGGCATGGAATATGAAAAAAGCATGATGAATTCTAGACTTTCTGAAATCCACATAGCACAATTTTTTAATTGTAATAATGGATCAGTTGCTAAGTTTTCCCATCAGTAAAATGGACATAATAAGCCTGGCCTCCATGGAATTGTTGAGAGAATTAAACATTATGAAGTATATAGCATGATTCCTTAATCTTTTTATCTTTCCAGACCATTCAGTGTGGAACCCCAGGCTTAGATCTTGTGCCTTTTCTTTGCTCCTGCATCCTTACCACTAGAAATTGTGATTCATGATCTCAGCTGAGACCGAAGTGCTGCCCAGTTTTTCCGTGATTTTAGTCAGCTTTCTTTCAGTCTTCATGCAGAGGTTAAAATTGTTGGCCCAAAATAACTTGGTTCTCTAGGCATGTTTCATTTGGCATTGAGATTGTTTTTCAAATGTTGAGATTGGTTATGAAGATTGAAAACTTAGGAGATTTCAAATAAAAGTTAAAATGCCTAGTTTCTCTTGAAAAATTGGGAGATCTGAAAGCCTGGATTGCCACGGCATTCTTGGCTTCTCCAGTTTGGCACACAGGCCACAGTGTCTGCGCCTTCCTATTACTAATGCTGGTCCGTTAGACTCTGTATTTCTCACTTTATCCCACTGGGCATTTAGTTTCTGACCATGTTCTGTAAATTCTACCTTCTTAAAATCCCTCAAATCTGTCCTCTTCTCACTATACCTAAGGTCCTCCTCATTTCTCAACTGGAGTACTAGATTAGCGTCCTAACTCATCTCTTTATCTCTGGTGTTGTCCCTCTTTAGTCTGTCTTTATAGTACCTCAGATTCATCTTTCTAAATTGAACGTTGAATCACATTACTCTCTAGTTTCAAATTCTTTATTGCCTCTCTACTTTCTACTAAATAAAATTGAAACTCCTTAGCATGGGGCAGCGCCTGTGGCTCAGTAAGTAGGGCACCGGCCCCATATACCAAGGGCGACGGGTTCAAACCCAGGCCCCGCCAAACTGCAACAAAAAATAGCTAGGCGTTGTGGCAAGTGCCTATAGTCCCTGCTACTCAAGAGGTTAAGGCAAGATAATCGCCTAAGCCCAAGAGCTGGAGGTTGCTGTGAGCTGTAACGCTACAGCACTTGACTGAGGGTGACAAAGTGAGACTCTGTCTCTAAAAAATAAATAAATAAATAAACTCCTTAGCATAGTATATTAGTTCTACAAGATCTGACCAGTACTTCTCCAGTGACTTAACCTCTCTCTGTCTTGATTTCCTCCTATTAAACATGGGGAAAATAATTCTTTTTTTTTTCTTTTTTTTCAGTTTTTGGCCAGGGTCGGATTTGAACCCACCACCTCCGGCATATGAGGCCGGCGCCCTAGTCCTTTAAGCCACAGGTGCTGCCCCGGGAAAATAATTCTTAACCTATAGGGTTATAGTGAGGATTAAATTTAAAACACAGCCCGGGCTCAGTGGCTCACACTTGTAATCCCAGCACTTTGGTGGCCAAAGCAGGAGGACTGCTTGAGGCCAGAAGTATGAGATCAGCTTGAGCTACATAGCAATACCCTGTCTCTACAAAAAATTAAAAAATTAGCTGGGCATGGGGATGTGTTCCTGTAGTCCCAGCTACTCAGGACACTGAGGGGGGATGATTGCTTGAGCCCAGGAATAAAAGGTTGCTGTGAGCTATAATTGTACTCTTCAGCCTGGGCAACAGAGCAAGACTCTTAAAAAAAAAATGAATATGAAGCAGTACTCAACACTTAGTATTTAATAAATAGTAGCTGTTAGATTATGATGATGCCATGTTTTTATTTATGTTTTTCTGGATTCCAGGCTTTCTTAGTCACTGTGTATCCTGCCCTAAATGTTTTTATCCCTGTTCTCCCCTTAATTGAGATTGATCCTTCAGGACTCAGCTCATATGTTACCCCCTCCTGTACACCCTCCCTGAACTTCCATACCAGGGTACCAGTACATATGTCTAGTAGCCTACTTTCCACATTGCAGTGAAACTTTCTCTCTCTCTCTCTTTTTTTTTATTTTTTTGGAGACAAAAATCTCTCTGTCACTCCCAGTAGAGTGCTGTAGTATCATAGCTCTCAACAACCTCAGACTCTTGGGCTCAAGAGATTCTCTTGCCTTAGCCTCCAAAGTAGCGGGGACTACAGGCGCCCACCACAATGTTCAGCTTTTTTTTTTTTTTTTTTGAGACAGAGCCTCAAGCTGTCCCCCTGGGTAGAGTGCGTGGCATCACAGCTCACAGCAACCCCCAACTTCTGGGCTCAAGTGAGTTTCCTACCTCAGCCTTCCAAGTAGCTGGGACCACAGGCGCCCGCCACAACGCCCGGCTATTTTTTTGGTTGCAGCCGTCATTGTTGTTTGGCAGGCCCGGGCTGGATTCAAACCCACCACCTTAGGTGTATGTGGCTGGTGCCTTAGCCACTTGAGCCATAGGCACCGAGCCCGGCTATTTTTTTTTTTTTTTTAGGATGGGGTCTCACTCTAGCTCAGGTCTTGAACTCTTAAACTCGTGAGCTCAGATGATCTGCCCTCCTCAGCCTCCTAGAGTGCTGGGATTACTGGTGTGAGCAACCAGGCCTGGGCCTTTTTTTTTTCCTTACGGTTTTTTTGAGGTATTAGTGACAAAAATTCTTTATATTCAAGATACCCAATGTGATGTTTTGATATATGTATACATTGTGAAATGATTCCAGCACATTGTAGAAAACCACAGTGAAGGTGTCTTCTTCTCATTTAGACTTGTAGCCCTGCCTTTGAAGGCAGGAACCATCTTACTCAACCTTGTATCACAGTGACATGCAGAGATCTAGATATCGTGAATGCTGGAAAAATTAATGAATGATATCGGATGGCAGAAGATACTTGATTAGTATTAACTGCTATTATTATTAGGAAATTTAAAAGATGTGCCATAAAACTATTTTTATTAACCCATAATTTCAGATTTATCTCATGGTAATAACTTTTCTTTAGTTATTATGATTTTCTCCAAATAAAATAGCTTATTATTTTTGACCATAAATGATAAATGTCTTTGTAGAAAACTGAGGGGAAATAAAGTAAAAGAGGACCCTTCACTCCTCAGAAATAGCTACTGTTATAAAGTACTTTTAAATATGTAAGCACAAATGTGTGCTACTTAATTTCATGTTTAGTTTCAACTGTAAAAGAATTTTGTTTTAACAAATAGCATTAAGAGCTGTACACGCTGGCTTACACCTAACCTTCTGGGAGGCTGAGGTGGGTGGATTGCCTGAGCTCAGGAGTTTAAGACCAGTCTGAGCAAGAGCAAGACCCTGTCTCTACTAAAAATAGGAAAAAGTAGTCAGGTGTGGTGGTGAGCACCTATAGTCCCAGCTACTCAGGAGGCTGAGACAAGATAATCATTTGAGCCTAAGAGTTTGAGGTCGCTATGCACTACACTGAGGGGCAACAAAGTGAAAGAAACTCTGTCTCAAAAAAAGAAAAATAGCATTAAGACATACAATTTAGCCGGGCGTGGGGGAGGCTGAGGCAGGGGATTGCTTGAGCTCAGGAGTTTGAGGCTTGTCTGAGTGAGAGTGAGACCTGACTCATGAAAAACTGGAAAAATCCAGCTGGGCTCTATAGGGAGCGCCTGCAATCCCAGCAGCTTCAGAGGCTGAGGCAGCAGGATGCCCACAGCCAGAGTCTGAGGTTGCAGTGAGCTACAACGCCATTGCAGTCTGCTCAGGGCATAGGGTAGAACTCTGTCTCCACCAAAAAAAAAAAAGGAAAAGAAAAAAATTTAATATAATGAAGCTGCTACTTTTGCATTCCACATTCCAAAATAGCTTCCTGTCTTAGATGATGAAACGTGTCTTCATCACCTTTTTGAAAGCCATGTGTTCTAGAAAAGAAGCCTGTACCACACTGTTATGTGGCCATTCACTTAGAGCAGCATATGCCCCTTCATCTGGGCTTGTAGGCCATTCTCTTACTGTAAATGGAGGAGTTTAAATTTGAAGAACTAAAGCTAAAGACCTAGAAAGGAATAACCATTTATGGAAACCAAGAATGTCTTTTTTTAGGCAAAATATTTTATCTCCCATGTAGCTGTTGACATAATTAACATAAATTTGCAGGAATAGAGCTCCCAGATTTTCTTTTCTCTATGCGTGTCTTCTTTTCCTTCTGTCCTCCTATCAGGTGTCCCAATTCCATTCTTCACCCCTGCCCCATCAAATTCGTTTTATAGAAGAAATGGGTTTTTTATATATGCTTCTTCCTCTTGTATAATCTTTTAGTAATTAGCTACTTCCATTTTTGTGACATGTCCTTTTGTAGGGAATGAAAGAAACTAAGTCTGCATTCTATAATGCATGAGTTTTTTGCTGATAAACCTCAATTTATGTAACTTAGAGCATTAGCTTTAAACTTTTTGGTATGACTTAGCAACCCAGATTTTAGCCTACATTGTGGTTAGGCTATTCAAATAAATAAAATTTGCTATATTTTTACTTCAAGTTTCTGTCTTTGGAGGTAATGGAACACGGTGATCATAATGAGAATTATCAACTGTTTTTTATAGATAGTGTCTCTGTCCCTCAATTTCTGTAAGTTTTCTTCCTAAGTATTATTAGCTGCTTATTCTTACTTAAGTTTTTACTTTAGATCACAGATTCTGCTGGCCATATTCTCTATTCCAAGGAGGATGCAACCAAGGGAAAATTTGCCTTTACCACTGAAGATTATGACATGTTTGAAGTGTGCTTTGAGAGCAAGGGTAAGTAGTCAGAGTTTTCCTTGCATTAAATATCTTTCCCACCTCCACTGCCCCCTGCTATATTTAGCACTCAATACCTAGTTTCATTTGTGTTCTTTTTTATTATTCTGATAATGGAGACCTGATACCTTGTAGTTTTTAGAGCACCTTTTAAAAATATTGTCTAGGCTTGGCGCCGCTGGCTGAAGTGGCTAAGGCACCAGCCACATACACCTACGGTGGCGGATTTGAATCCAGTCCGGGCCTGCCAAACAACAGTGATGGCTGCAGCCAAAAACAATAGCCAGGCGCTGTGGTGGGCGCCTGTGGTTCCAGCGACTTGGGAGGCAGCAGCAGGAGACTCGCTTGAGCCCAGGAGTTGGAGGTTGCTATGAGTTATGATGCCACAGCACTCTACCCAGGGGAACAGCTTGAGGCTCTGTCTCAAAAAAAAAAAAAAAAATTGTCTAGGCAGGGTGAAAGATTGAATAGGTGGAACATAGAAGGTTATAGTATCTGTATGATACTATAATGGTAGATATATGTTTGTATACATTTGTCCCAACATTACATTTGGAATGTATATCAAGAGTGAGCTCTAATGTGACCTGTGGACTTCAGTGATGATGATGTGCCATGTAGGTTGAGTGTTTGTAAGAAACATACCGCTCTGGTGGGAGATGATGATGGGGATGGTTATGCATAGGTGGGGGTAAAAGGGATAAGGGAAAGTCTTTATCCCTTCTCAGTTTTGCTGTGAACCTAAAACTGCTCTAACAAATTAAGTCTTTAAAAAAAAAAAAGGATTGGCTCGACACCTGTGGCTCAAGTAGCTAAGGCGCCAGCCACATATACCTGAGCTGGCAGGTTCAAATCCAGTCTGGGCCTGCCAAACAACAATGACAGCTACAACCAAAAAATAGCCTTGCATTGTGCCTGTAGTCCCAGGTACTTGGGAGGCGGAGGCAGGAGAATCACTTGAGCCCAGGAGTTAAAGGTTGCTATGAGCTGTGATGCCACAGCACTCTACCCAGGGAGACAGCTTGAGGCTCTGTCTCAAAAAAAAAAAAAGGATTGACTGTTCACCAGGCAAATTCAGAGAGAAATTACTGGAGGGTCTTTTTACAAGATCTTAGGGCCATTCTGTCAGTTAAGAGGATAGGCTATTCTGTTTAAGGCTATACAGCCTGGACTCTGACCAGAGGTCTGTGGTTTTGAGGTTTCACTTAGGCTTGAATAATGCAACTACAGTCATGTGTTGCTTAATAACAATGGGAATGTATTCTGAGAAGTGGTCACTGGGCAGTTTTGTTGTTGTGTAAGCATCAAGTGTACTTACACGAACCTGGATGGTATGCTCTACCTACTATACACCTGGGCTATGTGATAGAGCTCGTGGCTTTGAGACTTCAAAGCTGTACAGCATGGTACTATACTGAATTTGTAGGTAACTAGAGCACAGTGGTATTTGTGTATCTAAACAGAGGAAAGGTACAATAAAAATACTGTATTATAATCTTATGAGACAGTGGTCATATGTGCAGTCTGTAGTTGACCAAAACATTGCTATGCAGTACATGACTACACTATGCTGTGACAGAGATGTTAGGAAGAGGCTTTGTTGATCATTTGGAGCAGGTGAGGTGGTAAGTTGCTTGGGTTGCACAACCTTTTAAGTGAGGAAGAAAAAGCAAACATTTATATTACGTCTTCCTTGGGCAATGTCATAATCAAAATTACACACAATTTGGGAGAACAGACAATGCTGAGTGCCACATTTTTGTTTGTATTTGTTGCTTTAATCTGTAACTTGTCTTAGTTTCTTCCTAATCTTACCTATGCAGTCAAATTATTCTTTCTAGTCTATCCAAAAGAAGTTCTTTACGGCATGTTTAAAAGATGCTATATTCATTGCAGTCTCTGAACCTTTGTCCATGCTTTGCCTTTTGCCTAGAATACTTTGCCCAAGGCCAGCCTTTAGCCCTCTTTGGTGAAGCCTATCCACAACTAACCTCTTCCTAGTCTTCCCTTTGCTCTATCATTAGGATTATCTGAACCAGTTATTTTGGCTTAAAATTTTACACTGCTTTGCATTTTCACTATAATTGTTATGTACATCTAATAAAACCGTGTATGTGTGTCTTAGATCCCCATTGAATTATTTGAAGGCAGATTGTACCCAGTCTTAGAGTACCCTCCATTTTATGCTGCTGTAACAATAGCACACATTAGGTAATTTATAAACAATGAAAGTTTACTTGGTTTATAATTCTGTAGGCTGGGAAGTTCAAGGTTGAAGGGCCACATCTGGTGAGGGCTTTATTGATATGTCACAGTAACATGGTGGAAAACATCATATTGTAAGAAGAGGGTGTGCAAGAGAGAGCAAGAAGGGGCTGGACTCATTTTTGTAACAACCCCCACCCCATGATAACAGCATTCATTAATCCATTCACGAGGCAGGGGCCTCTTAAGTGTGATCAGGGTCTAATCACCTAATTGCCTCTTAAGCGTCCCACTTTATTTACTTGGGGTTTTTTTGTTTGTTTATTTTATCTATTTATTACACAGTGTCTCACTCTGTTGCTGAGGCTAGAGTTCCACGGCATCAGCCTAGCTCACTCCTGGGTTCAAGCGATCCTCCTGCCTCAGCCTCCTCAGAATCTGGGACTATAGGCATCCTTCACAATGCCCAGCTAAGTTTTCTATTTTTTAAAAGGACAGGGTCTCACTCTTGCTTGGGCTAGTCTTGAATTCCAGAGCTCAAGGGATCTCCCCATCTTGGCCTCTCAGAGTACTAGGATTATATGCATGAGCTACTATGTCCAACTGGTAAATTTTTCAACACATCAACTTTGAGGGGCCGTAAACCATAGCATATCCCTTAAATATCTCCAGCGCAATTCTAACACTGAGTGAGTTTCAGGGAGTAGTTATGGAATTAACTTCATTTCAGAAAACCTCCAGTGTCCTCAGTCCTTGGAGGGTATAGTACCGTTCTCTGTGACTTCTGGTCTCAGGAACCATAGTGCTTAAGTGGCACTGTATTTTCTAAAACTTCTAAATTCTAGGCAGGCAGTTTTTGTTTTTGTTTTTGTAGAGACAGAGTCTTGCTCTATTGCCCTCAGTAGAGTATCCTGGCATCACACAACTCACAGCAACCTCCAACTCCTGGGCTTAGGCAATTCTCTTGCCTCAGCCTCCCAGGTAGCTGGGACTACAGGTGCCTGCTAAAATGCCTGGCTGTTTTTTGTTGCAGTTTGGCTGGGGCCAGATTTGAACCCGCCACGCTCAGTATATGGGGCTGGCGCCTTACTCACTGAACCACAGGCTAGGCAGGCAGTTTTAAATTATATGCTGTAAGTAGGTAGATTCCAGGGGATTGGAGCTGGACATTTCTCTGGGCTTCTTTGGGTCTTTCCCTTTCTCCTACTTGATAATTTAAGATTAGAAATCTTTTTTGACCAAGCTAGATCAGATTAACTTTTCTAATATGAACACTGTTTTGTTGTCTCTACTACCGTGTTTCCCCGAAAATAAGACCTACCCAAAAATAAGCCCTAGCAGGATTTCTATGCATTTGTTAAATATAAGCCCTACCCCATAATAAGACCGAGTGATGGCTACACTGCATAGCCATGCCCTGCATTTTGGCGCGGAACAGTAAGGAAGACTGGAATACCTTTTATCTGCCACAGCTCTTTTCTCCAAGCTGTTGGCACTTGCTGGGGTGCGTGGGTGGTAACGGCGGTGGCAGGCATCCTATTGTGCCCGTGCAAACTGCTAGGGGAAAGGAGTTCATGCATCATAGAGCCAGCACCACCAAGGTCAGCTCCCCCTATCAGGCTCCAGAAGAAGATGATTTCACTGTACTTGAATAAATGTAGATTGTTGTATTATACTTAATAAAAGATACTAAGAAGATATTCCCTGAAAATAAGCCCTAGTGTGTCTTCCTGAGAAAAAATAAATATAAGACAGTGTCTTATTTTTGGGGAAACAGGGTATTCCAAAAAGATGGTTTTCTTTCTAAGGTGCATGCCTGAGATTTGTACTCCTATTGTAAACTTTTTTTTCTTGAGTTATTATAAGTCCTTTAAGAGATTAGTGGGAATAACCCTACAACATTTATTCATCTATTAAAATAGGCCTTGCATTGATTTTAATGTTTGAATTAAAGTAGAATAATAAAGAAAACCTATGTTCTTTTTAATACTCAAGTTTGTATTAAGTAAATCCAAACTTAGCATATACCTAGTAATCCTAATTGACTTTCTAAAAATTTGAAAGGAAAACCTTTTCAGATGTGGAAATACACATTTTCAGCCTAAGTTGTTTCCTGCTATCTATCAATCTGTATAACACTCAGTCTCACACTTACGTCCTAATTTCATAAGCCTGTGTGTTCTCTCTTCTATTTTATTCCTCTGTAGTACCAGTTGCAGAGTCTTGTGTCCTCCCTGCTGAGATGTGTTTGCCAGTGGCATGTTCTCACTGTGCACCCCACACAGATAGAGGCTTTGTCTGGAATGTTGTGATTTTAGCCAGAGCCAGGAATTTTCTGCAGCTGAGTAGGGGGAGGAGTTGTGGCTGTTTCCCTCTATTGAGAGGGTAGAGGGTAGGGAGAGAGAGGGTGGGTGGGTGATTTCCCGGAATTTTAAGTATTCCGCACAATGAATCCTTTGATTTCTTTCTCAGGAACAGGGCGGATACCTGACCAACTCGTGATCCTAGACATGAAGCATGGAGTGGAGGCGAAAAATTATGAAGAGGTATGTACTGCTATAACAGCAGAGGAGGGAATAGCATGTTGTGCTGTGAGGTTTCTGTGACCTAGTCAGGACAACAGGCTGTGGTTTTCTCAGCAGTCATGTGACAACCAGCTGTGAAAAGTCCTATTAACAGCCCTGAACAATAATTCTGGCTATGCTGTCTGCCAAATGACCAAATCAGCTGTCCACAGAAATGTGATAAAACACTCAGAGGCCAGGCACAGTGGCTCACCCCTGTAATCCTAACACTTTGGGAGGCTGAGACGGAGGATCACTTAACCCCAGGAGTTTGACCTTATAGTGAGCTATGATCACACCACTGCATTATAGCCCAGGAGACAAAGTGAGACTCGATATCAAAAAAAAAGCATATGCCATTAGTTCTCTTGAGGCAGAAACCAGACAGATAGATAAAGATCTCTCTCTTAAAAAAAAAAAAAAATATATATATATATGTATAATTTTGTATGGCTGGAATTCAGATATGTGTTCATATCCAAGGTTAAGAAAAATGATGTAAAACCGGGCATAGTGGCTCACACCTATAATCCTAGCACTCTGGGAGGCGGAGGCAGGTGGATTGCTTGAGCTCATAGGTTCAACACCACCCTGAAAAAGAGCACGACCCTGTCTCTAAAAAATAAACTAGCCAGGTTTTGTGGTGGGCACCTGTATTTCCACCTACTTGGGAGGCTGAGGCAAGAGAATTGCTTGAGCCCAAGAGTTTGAGGTTGCTGTGAGCTATGATGGCACTCTACCAAGGACGACAAAGTGAGACTCTGTCTCAAAAAAAAAGAAAAAGGATTTATTTTTAATTCCTAAGGCTTTTTTTTTTTTTTTTTGGTAAGACCAACTGCTATATATATATATAGATCTTAGGGCATGAATTCAGTGCTGTTTAGTCTTGAACTGTGCTATCTTTGCAAAACAGTGATAATCAGAAATAGCTTTTAGTTAAAAAAATCTGCAACTTTTTTTTTTTTTTTTTTTTTGTGACATACCCTCACGCTAACACCCTGTGTAGGGTGTCCTAGCGCCCCAGCTCACAGCAACCTCCA
>CAUYQV010111066.1:0-11669 GCA_963574575.1 Galagoides demidoff
ATGTCATTTTCTCAGTTATAGTTTTAAAACATTCTGGTTCTACTCTTAGAGAGTTTCACTTGTACCCCTGTAAGATATATCTCAAAAATGGTCCCTCCAATCCCCCTCCCTCCACCCATTCCCCTACCCTTCTCCCTCCCCACTCTTGTTTTACTAATTTTCACAAGTACTATTGGTTGACTAGTTCAGCATTTTCCCTCTAATTTAGCAAAGCTCTGTATATAAAAAGGTCATTTTCTGTATTCTATTCTACTATGTATGTAGGCATTGAAGCTATAGTTTTATAACAAATCTTGGTACCTGGTCATGCATTTCTTTGTGTCAATTTCTTCTCTCTTCTTGACTTTATTATTGTTAGAAGTTTCAAAAATTATATTTTTTGTTAAAATTAATTTGTCTCTTTCTTTTAAATTTTATTTATTATCTATTATATCTTCTCTCTCTCTCTCTCTCTCTATATATATATATATTTTTTTTTTTTTTTTTTTGAGACAGAGTCTTACTCTGGACCCTAGGTAGAGTACTATAGTGTCATAGCTCCCAGTAACCTCAAACTCCTGGGCTCAAGAGATCCTCTTACCTCAGCCTCCCAAGTAGCTGAAACTATAGGCACACACCACAATGCCCAGCAAGTTTTTCTATTTTTTGTAGAGATGGGATCTCACTCTTGCTCAGGCTGGTCTCTAATTCCTGAGCTCAAGTGATTCACTTGCCTTGGCCTCCCAGAGTTCTAGGATTACAGGTGTGAGCCACCATGTTTGGCCTCCTCTATATTTTTTATACCAGTAAAATAGACATTCCAAATTAAAGACTGACTATCAGTAAGGTACAATATTGTGTTAAATAAAACATTCATGTGAAAATTTAGTTTCACCCATCAGATTGATTGGGGTATAATAATGGGTTTTGCAAATAAATATAAATTCAAAATTCAGTTAGGTAGATTTGTCTTTTGTTTAAAAATTAATGCGTTATCTATTTGTATTCACATTAAAAAACTTCAGCGACATATGTCCTGTATATCTGCTCTATTTTAAAAACTTATTCTAAGTTTTTATCTTCTCATTTATTTTCCATATTTCTCTTTATTAAACACAAATTTCCATTTTTGTCCTACTTTAGATGGCTGTGATGTGGGATACTTGTCATTCATTTCTAAATATTTTATAGTTTCCTGTGTTAATAACTTATTAATGCATGCATTATTTAAGACTGTCCATTTTTTAAGTCTATGCTTGTTGCTGATTTCTAATTACTTGAAGTTTTGCTCTGAAATCTGATCTGAATGTGTACCAGTTACAACCCTTATGGGAAACAGATGCCACATTCAAGTGGAATAACTGAGGAAAGTTTAATGTGAAGGCTGTTTGCAAATGTGTCAGCAGGATTTCAGGAAACCGAGACGGGATAGTTGAGGTACTCTAAACCTACCCATAGCTGGGAGATGTTATTATCACCTGTAGAACTATAGGGTCAAGAAAAGAGAAAGTTGACCAGGACTTGGAGATAGTAGCTGCTATTGTAGGAAACACTAACATTTGCATGATGGGTTCTCTCATCCACTTGATTATTGAGAACCCACATCCATTGGTGGTCTCTGGTGGGGCCATTTACATGGGAAATATAATTATAACTATGCCCATTTCAAGAGTAACTGGCTTACATACTTCTTTTTCAGACTGCCCTGTCACCCATCTTCCAAACTTGTTAATTTTAGGATTTGAGTAGCAGTCCAACTGGAGATTCTATGCCAATGAATCAGGATGTTCTGGATAACTCAGGCCACCTCTCATTCCACTGAAAAGCAGTGAATGATATCCACTGGGAGGACTTTTGTTCACTACTTTCTTTTAGAGTCATCCCTGGGGGGGGCTATGATACACTTCTGGTTGGTTTTCTGTGCATACTATAGAGCCATCTGTAAATCGGTGCTATACTTTTGGCTAACTTTACACAGGAAACACATGAGGCTCCAGTGTGTGTTACAGACAAAGCACAGACATCAGGTGAGGGGGCTCTAGCTACTCATGTAATTGTGCCAGTTCTAATACATACCATTTCCAATGGGTACTTGCACATTATGATTAATATCCACTCTGAGGACTTAGAAGATCAGAAAAAGACACAACTGATGGGCAATTTGGACTACACAATCACATGATGTCAGACGGTCAAGCATTAAGTCTCTAACAGGACCTATGGATCAAATGGAGAGTAGTTACTGGCAGAAGAGGCTATGGCTTCATTCCCAAACCCAGGGGATTTCTGCAGTAACTTTCCAGAGTCTGTAAAATATCCTGTCTATCTTACACGCAGAAAATACCACTACACGTGTTAAAGCACAAGCCCTAAATGACAACTCCCACTTGACCTGATGAGGCCCTTCCTGCCCCTCACTCCCCCCCTCCTCTACCTCCCCTCCTACCACTTTCCCTGTCTCCCCTCCTCCCTGCCTCCCCACCTCCCTGCCTCTCCTCCTCCCCACCTCCTTGCCTCCCCTCCTCCCTGCCTCCCCACTTCCCTGCCTCTCCTCCTCCCCACCTCCTTGCCTCCCCTCCTCCCTGCTTCCCCACCTCCCTGCCTCTCCTCCTCCCCACCTCCTTGCCTCCCCTCCTCTCTGCCTCCCCACCTCCCTGCCTCTCCTCTTCCTCACCTCCCCACCCCTCTACCTCTCCTCCTCCCTATCTCCCTGGCTCTCTACTTGTCTGCCTCCCCTCCTCCATGTCTCCCCATCTCCCCAGACTGGCCTTC
Organism: Galagoides demidoff; assembly: GCA_963574575.1. Lineage (NCBI taxonomy): Eukaryota > Metazoa > Chordata > Mammalia > Primates > Galagidae > Galagoides > Galagoides demidoff. The sequence goes on from CAUYQV010111066.1 coordinate 2,752, forward strand.
TTAGAGTTAGCCAATGATTCCATTATGTAAGCATGCCTACACATCCCATATGCAGGTTTCACACTGGGAAAGGTCTATCAGGAGTTATGTGTATTTATGGAATGGGTACTATAAAATGTTACAATAAACCCCTCACTGGAGAGGGGATTGTGATATATTTCAGACTGCTAGATCTCTAGAAACCTTATGCTTATGGTAGGGCCCCAGACACTCGTGGGGTTTATCCCTCACCTCCTCTCATACTGGCTCCTTCCTTTCACCAGACCCATTTAGCAAATGTTATCAATGTCTTGTGACACTTGGTGGAATGTGAAGATGTTCAACTTTGCTCTGGTCTATCGTGTGACCAAAGCAGAGCTGGTGTCACCATGAGGTGAGATCAGGAAGGTACCAGTGAAGGCGGCTCATCTCCAAGAATCCTCACAGATAGAAACAGGGAAACATTCTACACCAGGCCACAAGCTGCAGAACCAGTGGCAGGGAAATGGTGATTGGTTTCACTAAAGGTATTACACATGGAACCACAGCCACGTGCAAGTCGCCCCCTGACTCTGTGTGCAGTAACTCAGTCATTCTCCAAGACTCCTCTGGGTTTTGCACCTTTTGGGCAGGTAAACAGATGGGCATTTGTGGTAATCTTTACTCTGGGGGCTTGGCAGTGTTGACCCCTGAAATTCCCCCAGGTGTACGGTACTACTCTGGGTTTATTATTTTGGCAGACAGGAGGCAGTTTTATGGGCTTCCCCTTAGCTTTTTCTACCATAATGGTTCTCACTCCAGGGCTGGGGAAATAAACACAAAATGTGTCTGTTATCCTACTGGACTATGTGATATGGAGTCAACATGAAGATATCTGTTACCTGACCTCCACAAACCCTCTGCACACCCTTCTGCAGGAGCACTGTGTTAGCTTATCTGAGAATCAGCATCGGTTAACAGCCAGAATCTAATCGCCTTCAGAAGATTCTCTGACTTTCCTTTTGCCTAGGAAATATCCATGCTTGTAAGGTTTGGGGGCAGTCTGTTAGCACATCCCCTGACCACAATGTGGATGCGGCCAGAGCAACTAAGAGCATGCACATCGCCCTAGAACTCATGGGGCCTGAGCCGACAGCTCGGCTGGGAGGATTCCTGGCCTATCAGAGGAGTTTGAGATTTTAAGGGGTTCCTTCGCCCCCACCTCCTGCACTGCAAAGAGGGTCTGCTGGACCCAGCCAGGTGCTTTGGGCATTTGTGAGAACAGGGGACAAGCAGAGAGACAGACAGGGCTGGAGCAAGAAGAACCTGGAGGGTGGAGGTATGTCCAGAATAAAGACTGAGCGGGAGAAAGGTGGGGAGCGTAAAGGCCTGGGGTGGCTGGGCATGAGCTGGGCATGAGCAGGAAGGAAGGGCTGATATTCTGTTTGTTTTAGAACATGGAGTGATCAAAAGAGAGCAGTATCTTGGGGGCGAGGAAGAGGGTGAAAATTTTGGAGGAGATAAAAGGGGACATGAGGAGTGTGGCTGGGGATTAGAAGTTAGATTATCTTTAATAACCTTTGAGGCTTGCCAGTAAAGACTAAAATTCCTTTTTAATTAATTTTTCTGCTGTTTGCATAATGCATTTAAAATGATGTGCTGTGGAGCTCTCCTGGTGTGAAGCAGATGGATCAGGGCTCTGACAGGGATCTGTGAGGCCAACCCCACATACCCAGGCAGACAGGTTTCTATGTGGGGGGATGGATGGCAATAATGGCGCTTCATGCTACAGCCAGACACTGCAGACATCTCAGATATGCTCATCTCCACCCCACCCCAGCTTTTATTTGCCGACGAATGGAGGGAATTTTCTTCTCTTTCTCCCTCTGGGTTGATAGAGGGTGGCACAGGCAGGCTTGCCCCTCTGTAGAGCCCCAAGATGGCCACCAGGAGGCAGTGTTGCCTGCCTCTTGGACCCATTGCACAGGTGAGCAGGTCTGCCTGGATGGGAGGAAGTTTGGGGTGACAGATTACCTTTAAAAGAGAGGAAGAAAAAGCAAGGGGATTAGGATCCTGCTCAGCAGAATTGTGAGGACAGAGAAAGACAGACAGATGGAATAATGGATTTCATCATGAATCCTGACGTAATGGGACAGCTCCCTCCATCACCGGTGAGTTCCCATCTCCTCAAGAGTTTAAGCAGGGATCGGAGGGCCCCTGCATGGCAGCTGGAGAAGGATGTGCACCTCAAGAGATTTGGCTATTTACCAGAAAACACCCGGCTTCAATGGTTTAGACTAGTGCGTTCCACCAGGCAGAAGCTACCGCCTCTCCATCTTCCTCCTGGCAGCCCGGGTCAAACAGCTGGCTTGACAAAGTGTCTGACCCTGGTTAGGATGCCACATTTGGAGGCACAGAAGCCAAGCTTTCACATCAGCTCTGCACGCTTAGCTGTGTGCTTGAGAAATAATGTCTGTAGCATCACTCAGAGACGTGAAGTCTCACTCTGCCAGACGCTGGGCTGCAGTTATGGTTATCAGCTTCTGAGGGCAAAAATGGTCACCAGTGAAAAGTACAAGTCTCTTCTCTTATTATTTTATACTTTTCAGGGTAAAGTAAATTTCAGATGTGAAGGATCACAGAGATTTGCCTAAAGAACCTCAAGGAGGGTTAAAACATGACTCACCCTTGTCCGAGCTTGGGACACGAATGGCTAGTGGGCCTGTCCACTTGGTTTGTGCCTGGACAGATGCCTTCACGGTTGATGAGGAGACTCACCTGCTGACCCATCAGAAGGATAGTAATGTGACATGGCTCATTTGATGATGTTGACCCTCCCAAATTCTCCCCGACAGCTCTCAGACAATTGTAATGCTACATTGTAAGAACTGGTGATGGAAACTGTCTCCCCCAGCCAGCAGCCCTTGCTCAGTCTACTCCAAAAATGCCTTGTGCATTTGCCTGTGACTCTCCAGAGATGCACCTTCTAGGTGAAGGCACGATGGTATCCCCACCATCCTCAGTAAAATTCATGGGTCTTACCCCACCAAACACGAATCTCAGGTCTACATTTTTCTTTCATCCTAATCGGTTCTTTGTCTTATATTCCCCACCAGCACCCACCACCGATTGTCCCATCTAAGTCAGAAGCCTCTCAACTCCACCTCACTGCCTAACCTGACTACCTTGATAATTTCATACATTCATTTTGTTCAGTCTGAAATGTTGGAATAGCTTGTAAGCTATTTTATCACCCTCTATGATCACTTTCCTAACTCTCCAGAATTCTGTGAGCTCACCAAAGTATCTTTGTATACCCCATGTCTCTCACCACGTGGCTACATAGATTCCTCAAATAAATATTCTCCAAAGGATGAGATAAAAGAATGGCTAATAAGCTCTGTTGCTATGGACAAGACTGGAACCCATGAAGACCAGCTCAGTCAGGGATGTTCATGGTTTGTTCTCTGAGAGGAGCATGAAATACTTTGGGAACATAGGTGTTTTCATAGGCACATGCTTCCATGAGGTCACCTCTTAATGCATCAATAAATCTAATGGGCACAATCTCAGCCTTGTAAATAGGCAGAGAAAATACTACTTTTGTAAGGTTTCAGTTGCAACATGAGCAAATTGAGCCTTAGAAGGGTTAAGTGGTGGCCAAGGTCACGTAGCTAATACATGACTGTGCTTGGCAAGAAATTGGATCTCCCAGCTTTGACGGTGGCATTGGCTAGCTCCTCTGCACCTCAGGCCTCCTGACTTGCAATGTGAATGATTGATGGATATGTGCTCAGAGATGCTTATAAGGTGCACTATGAACCCTTCTCTGACAACGGATGGCCAGAATCCTCTAAATTGGAGTTTAAAGAAGATGATGAGAACTGGTGAAAGTAAGTGGCCTAAAATGCATTTTGAGATTCTTCACCTGGACATGAACTACTGAATAGAATAAAGTGAATCTGGAGAAACCTCCTCTCTGCTGATGAATAGCACATTGCTTTTGGGCAAGTGGGTAAATTCAAGGAGATTGTCTTTCCCAGATATGCTTAAAAAGTTTAGTATATGAATAATTGAGCAACTTCCTGGCACACTCAATATTTATTTGTGAGCCTGCTCTGGGCAGAATAAAAGAAAAAACATTTTGAAAACAAGCTTTGCACAAGATAGGGTTTATTTGTTTGCCAGAAGATTACATAATTATATTTGCAAAGGAACATATTGGTATGTCTTGTTATTTTCTTGTTGATATATTGATGTGAAATATATTAGACCAATTAGAAAAGGAGGAGGGTAAAAATCTGCCTGCCTGCGTGCGTGTGTGGGCTGCAGAGGATGAGAATGGGACCTGCAGGAATCTGTTTGCACATCCGTCACAGTGCTCATCAGAGCCTTCCGTCTGCAACTGTGGGAGAATAATTGTTTCCCTTCCTCTTCTTTCCAGTGAGGCGGCTGCCAGGCCAGTAGGGGACACAAAGCTGTGCACACAGTAGATGCTTTAATAACTATTGAATAATGTTTTCCTCTTCCAAAACACTTGTAAGATCTATTTTTTCTACCTTTATTAAATCTAAGATCCATGCATGTAAAGAAGTGGAGGACATTGTATCTGTCCTCGGTCCAGTGGCAGGTAGGGGGGCAGTGGGGGAGTCCCAGTCAGGGAGAGCTAGTGTTGCCTGGTATTAATAACATTAGTCAAAGACAGGATTCTGAGGGAGTCAACCCTGGGGGGAATGGATCCTGCACACATTGTACACAATGTGTCCTGTTCTGAACCTGGAGGTCTCACAGAACATACACACACTGCTTCCTTCACTGAGTATTTTCTGAATGCCTACGTGCCAGACACTGGTCTAGGGGTAGGAACACAGCAGAGAATAAAAGAGACAAAACGTTGGCCCCTGTGGGGCTCACACTCTACTGGGAAGGTGAGCATGACCCACACTGGGAGCGTGGGTGGGGACTGCCTGAAGATTCGCTGTAAGATGCTGCTCATTTCTCACTGGCAGGAGACCTTTGAGAAATGGACAGAATCCTGCAGTTACCTTTCCAGCTGGGAATTTAATATAAGCCTTCTGGGATGATATTCCTCCCATGGGGAAGCTGTCAGAATAGCGGCATTTATTTAAACACTGATTAGCAAAAATAAATCTGCTTCATTAAAATAGCATTAGCTGAATGCAAGGTATTTTTTTCTCATAGTAAGGTATTAGGACAGAGGTGTTGGCCAGACATGGTGTTACATGCCTGGAACTCTAAGAAGGGAAGCTAAGATGGGTGGATTCCTGGAGCTCAGGAGTTCAAAACCTGCCCGAGCACGAACAAAACCCCATCTGTACCGCAAATGCAAAACATTAGCTAGGGGCTGTGGGAGGGGCTCCTCCCAGCTACTTGGGAGGCTGAGGCAGGAGGCTCATTTGAACCCAGGGGTTTGGAGTTGCTGTGAGCTAGGCTGATGCCACAGCACTTTAGTCTTGGGCAATAGAGTCAGACTCTGTCTCAAAAATAAAAACAAAAAACAAACAAATAAACAAAACTCCCCAGAGGTGTGGTGCTAATTCAGGGCTTTGCCAAGCAGACTTAAGCCAAAAGCTTCAGATGTGAGAGAACTGTGGTCAGTGATGTGATTCCCTGTCACCTTCTTATCTCTTCCTGTCACCAACATCAACCTGTCCACCCCCCTCACCATCTACACCTGTCCACCCCTCCTCTCTTCTCACCATCTACACCTGTCCACCCCTCCTCTCTCTCCTCACAATCTACACCTATCCACCCCCACCTCTCTCTCCTCACCGTCTACACCTGTCCACCCCCACCTCTCTCTCCTCACCGTCTACACCTGTCCACCCCTCCTCTCTCTCCTCACCGTCTACACCTGTCCACCCCTCCTCTCTCTCCTCACCATCTACACCTGGCCTGTTGCTGTCTCAGGGTTTCCAGTGAGAAAGTTGGCGCTTGGCTTTGTGCTCCTGCGATGGTGTTCCCTGGATCCAAATGGTCAGAGTTTTGAAGAGCGTGGCAGGTTCAGAGACAGAAAGGAGCCTTTTAGTCCTCTCTGCTGTGTGGGGGGCAGTGTTACAGAGAAGTATGGCTGTGCTTTCTTGCTTGGTTCAGATGCAGGCAGGGCTGGAGGAGCAGAGTTGGGGGGAGCAGAGCTGGGGAAGCAAGTTTGGGGGAGAAGGGTGGGGGGAAGCAGGGCTTGAGAGAGCAGGGCTTGGGGGAGCAGGAAAGGGGGAGCAGGAAAGGAGGGGTTCCCTCCTGTTCCCCCACCCTGATTCCTGGTTCTAGGGCCACCTCATCCCTCCACAACTGTAGTGCCGTTGGGTGGTTCTCTCTGCTGCCCCTGCTCTGACCAGGACGCCCTGGCCCTCTCCTCTCCTGGGCCTGGGAATAGCGGCCTTCCTGTTGTCAGGTGTGTGGTGCCTCAGCACTCTCTCCCACACTCTGCATGGTCCCTACTGGAAATTCTCGGCAGAGTTCCATTCCTCGGTTTCCAGCTGGGTCCCCACAGCTGTTCTAATTTACTTTAACAAGGTATTGACACAAAACACAACACTTTTGAAAAAACAAATAATGATTTAAAGAAAAAAAGCATGAAGGTATAATTTAGGTGTCTCGTTTTTCTTTAATCATCTTTAATTATTGCCTCAGTGAATCCTGTTTTTCTTCTGGCTTCGAGTGGCCACTCCTTTAAAATTGTTCTTCATTTTTAATCTCACTCTTTTGACTTCAGATTGGAAATCCTTCTCAGAGGATCTATCTGGCTCTAGAGTGTCTCAGCTCCAGAGAAATGAGAACCCCGAAAACCTCTCTTGCCTTTGCTGACAGGTGAGACAGAGTTTCTGTCTGGTCTCCCACAGAAGCCTCAGTGGAGGGCGTGACACACACCTGCAGGAAGTGGAGTGAGGTGGAATGAACTTCCCTGGGAAACAGCAGGGGAAGGTGGTGCAGGCGGTGGGTCTGGAAGGATGAGTAGATGAACACAGGCAGCCGGTGTTATAACCTGGACCCTTCCACCGCTAGAGAAGGGGCTTGTGGCAGCCGGGGCTACCTGGGCAGGAGAAGCACTTGGAATGGGAGCTGGTGGGAGGGTGGGCAGGGGTCACCCCTGTCACCACTGACGCACAGCCTGCTATTAAGGCCATTTTCTCTTCCCTTCTTAGCACGGGGGAGCTCTCACACGCGCTGTCTGTGAAAGCCTGTTATTAAGAAAAAAGTGATGGGAGGAAATTAGTTTCACTTTTCTGTTAAAAAAAAAAAAAGCACCAAGGTACAATTTAGGGATTTACTATTCTAAACCTACAATTTAGGAAGGAGAAATTTTGACCTTTTCTCATTGATTCTTTGTCTTTGAAAACATAGAGTTTGGGTGATTCTGAAACGTAGATGATTTTTCCAGCAGGTCAGCCCAGTTCCCTGTCACCACTGAGCTGCTGCGTGGCCCTCAGGGCTCTGTTCTCAAGCATCTATTTGCTCTTTGAGGGCTGAAGTAGAATTTAGGAAGAATATTGGAAAGCACAGAAACGATTTCTCTGCAACCCCGCACCCTCCCAGCCTCGTCTGCTTGTCCGGTTTCTCGCTTGTTCCTGCCCTTCCCTGCCAGACCACTTCAGCTGTTTTGGGTTTCCTCGTCCTTGACTGGGATCTTTTTAATCCTCATGAACTTTGTGGGGTTTTTTTTTCCTGTCTTACAAATCTGTAAACAGAGGCAGAATTGTTACGTGGTTAGAATGAGACATAGCAGAACTGAAACCGGGTCCCAGGTTGTCCTGCACTTACCTACCTCTGTGCAGTATCACGATCCTCAGGTCAGAAATAAGTGAAATGGCATGAAAAGGCCCGGCCCCTTCTCAGAAAACTCAGAGGTTGAGCCCAGGAGAAACTGAGGCCGGGAAGATTGAAGGATGGTTTGAGGACACACTGCATGTCCCGGGAGGTGGGTTCCCAGGAGATTCGGGCCTTGCCCTCATGGCAATTACTTTCCTGGGAGACCTTTCAAAATAAGGAAAACAAACAAACCAGATAATTTCAGATGCTGGCAGGTGTTCTGAGGAAGGTGGCATGTGGGGCTGGCATTGCAGAAATTCATGCTTATGATCAGGATTAGGAAAATAGAGAAGTAGAAATGTACCTACTGCTAATTACAGTCAGTGTTACATTCACTTTAAAAATAAAGCCAGAATAGATAACGGGAAGGAAATAATACATCAAAATATTGATGGAAAACATTCTTATATTCATCATTTTATGGCTGTGTAATTGTCCCACTGGATCAATGAATCATAGCTTGTCAAACATCTACCCTACTGTTGTATATTTAAATCATACCCAATTTTTCCGTTATCCGAAACAACTGTAACTGAACAGCTGCTTGTATTCTTGCTCATAGATACTGTTAGACTCAGGCCAGATCTTCAGATAATGCTGAGCGAGACGGCATAAATGTCCTCAGTGCTCTTGACACCTGCTGGCAAAGCAAGCTCGAGTTTATCTGAGAGGCGCAGACTGATTTGTGATGCAGCTATCTGGTCCCACCCAGGTGAGCCCTGGTCGGAGGCTGCCGTGAGCTTGTCACATGTGTGGAGATCCCCCGTGCGTGTCCCCAGCAGAAAGCATGAAGCCCCTGGGGGTGCATTTACCACTATTAAAACCCAATCAATATTCCCAGATGACAAAAAGTCGCATTACAACAAAGATATTTGTATCAGAATGTTCATTGCAGCCCAATTCATAATTGCCAGGTCATGGAAGAAGCCCAAGTGCCCATCGATCCATGAATGGATCAAAAAAGTGTGGTATATGTACACCATGGAATACTACGCAACCATTAAGAAGGATGGAGACTTTACATCCTTGATGTTCACATGGTTGGAGCTGGAGAATGTTCTTCTGAGCAAAGTATCACAAGAATGGAGGAGAAAATATCCAATGTACACACCCCTATTATGAAACTAATTTAT
>CAUYQV010111071.1:0-68583 GCA_963574575.1 Galagoides demidoff
TCTTTCTTTCACAGAGTCTCACAATGTTGCCATCAGTAGAGTGCTGTGGTGTCACAGCTCACAGCAACTTCAAACTCTTGGGCTTACTCAATCCTCTTGCCTCAGCCTCCCAAGTAGCTGGGACTACAGGTACCTGCCACACCCCGGCTGTTTTTTTGTTGCAGTTGTCATTGTTGTTTAGCTGGCCCAGGCTGGGTTCGAACCCGTCAGCCCAGGTGTATGTGGCCGGCACCATAACCACTGCTACAGGCACCAAGCCCCTGGGTTGGTTTTCAATTGATTTTTTTTTCCCTGCATTCTGGGTAGCATTTTGTTGCCTCTGGGCATGCATGGCAAATTTTTTTGTTGGATTGCAGCCATCATGAATTTTACCTTGTTGGGTACTGGTTATTTTTTCATCCCTACAATATTTTGAAGCTTTGTTGGGGGGATATCATTAACTTAGTCGGAAATAATTCTATGCAGATTTTGCCTTTAAACTGTAATAACTGGAATCAGAGTAGTATTTAATTGTTCCACTACTGTGGCAAACAAACTTGCTCTCCCCAGTGCTCCATCAGTTATTTTGAGCACTGCTTAAACTTCAGGGATTTTTCCTTCAATCCTTTTAGGCATTGATTTGGGGGGTGGGGAGTGTTGTTTCGTTTTGTTGACTTGCCTCAGGAAGTTTCCTCATTTGCTGAAGAGTCAAGGGATCACCCTGAAAATCTCCAGAGTGTTTCCATCGCCCCCAGTACCCCCTCTCCCGCTGTCTGTTTCAAGCACACAACACTCACAACCCTCGCCTCCTTCTCCCCTCCATACTCAGCCCCAGCTCCTCAACTCAGGGAGACTGCTGGTTTATCCCGTCTCTCAGTGATCACTATTCTTTTTTTTTTGCCAAATGTACAAGGACACTCATATTGTAACTCTGGGTCTACAGGCTAACGTCTGTTAGATTCCACACTAATAATGTTGATGACAAGTTTATCTCCCCAGGTGCAGAGCAGAGACAAGATCCACCCTCCCCCTGCCCGGGGGCATCTACATAACCCATGCTTCCTCCACTCCCCTTTCTCTTCTCACATTGCCTTATCTAAGATTTCCTGGGCCTCACAAGAGCACAACGGTTTGTCTCGCTGCCCACCCACTTCTTTTTTCCCTTTCTGTATGCCCTGTCCCTTTTAAATAAGGCTGGCCCAAATCCTGCTCAGAAAAAGAGTCTCAGATTTATCTGTGGTCTGTGTCTCTCCTGTGTCCACCTTCAACCTTTGGCTTTATAAACCTCCACTGATTGGGAGCTTTGCCTCAGTCACCGGGATAGTCAGCCTAAACTTGTTATTTTACTGTTGATAAGTTAGCTAATGTGTTGTGAGGTGCCCAGCCCTGGATACCTGTAAGTCTATGCCAAAAGCTGGCATGTGGAAATTCTCCCAAATTCCAAGCAGCTCATATGTGAAATAATTCATTAGAAATGTTCTCAAGCAAGCTTTATTCCCTCCCCAACTTACTCTTAGGTCTCAAGAAGCCTCTGGCCACTTTCACACCAGCCATCAGGAAGGAGACGGTGGAGGGGGGCAGGCTGGAATGGAAAGATGCATCTCTCTACGCTTGGTGTACGCACACTCACGGTTTTTATAAAATCATAAAATACTGTATATAAGGGGGTGGGAGCTTAAGTTTCATTAGCTTCATGGTAAATCTGCCTGTTTTTTCATTTACAGTGAAAAACCACAGTCGTGACCCATTTCATACACTTCATAATCTGATAATGGGTCACGACCTGCCCTTTAGTCTGGCTAGGTCTCCGGATAACCTGGGTGGCAAGGATAGACTCTGCAGGGGAGGCTGGATGGTGCCATGCTGGCCGGCTGAGGAAAAGCTGTCCCTCTGGATTCTCTGTTTGTAGTGACAAATAATATGTAGTTAAAATGGCAGAAACACTAGACCTATTTTTCTCTCATGAGAAATTATATTGTATGATTACTTTGATATAAAGACAAATATGATCCAGACTAAAAACTGAAAACGAAATTTCACCCCAAAAAACTCAGTTTTCCCTTCTGATTTAAAAATAAGTTAAGACATTTTTGGTTCCCTGAAAGTACCCTGGGCCCCAAGCGCTGCCCCTGCTCTGCCCAGAGGAAGGTGAGGGAGGCCCGCGTGGCCAGCCACAGGGGCTCCCCGCTGGAGAAGTGTTCAAGTCTTGTCAGAAATGCAGCTTATTGGATGACAACCTCCCACCATTCAGGTTTCTTTTTTAGGCTGGACAACTGACATTAGGAATTCTTATTGGGAATTTTAACATTTTTTAAAAAACAAATGTAAAGGACTTTTATTTCTGACACATGACAAATTAGGTGCTCTGAGGAGCCTTCTGGCCCTGAGATTCCTCATAAAACCTTCCTGATAAACTGCCAGACTCCTAAGACTGACGGAGTTTTCCAACCCCTCCTCTCAACTCACCCCCAAGAAGCCACCACAACTCATGAGCTAGGCAGAGCTTGGTGGCCTGGGGTGGATGCTCCTGGTGTCATTGTCCAGGCACACTGAGCCTTGGGTAAGTGACAGTGGGAGGTTGAGCCTGCGATTCACACACTGACTGGGGGGCCTTGCCCAAGCATGGCTAGGACCACTGTCCTTAGAGTCAGCCTCTGGCCGCCCCCTGGGAACTTGGGTGCATGAATTTCTCACTATCCCCGATCAGAGTGGCTTCCTGGGCCCAAGCCATCTGTGCCAACTATACGGTGTCTGGTGAACACCTGCTTTCATTCTGAGAGTCTGGAATGCTGGTACACACGAGGCAGAAGTAGTTACGTGACCAGCCTGGTCATGAGCCAGGCGTTGGGTCTCTAGTGAGCGTCACTGGTTTACGTCTTACTCAAGTTGTCCCAGGTGTGAAGCATGAAGAAATTAAATGCATTTTGTGTGACTTTTCAACAACAAGACTCTTGGTGGTTTGCTCCTGGTTTCTTCCAGATTCAATGCTCCCTTTCCCATTGCTGATTTTGCTTTGTGTCAGTCACACCCACGAGTACAACCATCAACCAAGTCCTGTGAGCCTGAGGAAATCACGAAACCTGGAGGTGGTCTCAGAAACCCCCGACTTGTAGCTTCAAGTCCATGACACACCCTCAGCTCACAATAGAATCCAACAACCCTCTCCTTGTGAGCTCACCACCTGAAACTTCCCTGGCTCCAGCAGGCCCAGCCAAGTGCTCGCACTCCACGCGTGAGGAGGCGGCCCCGTGAGTGACCGTCAGCAGCAACAACCAGCAACAGAATCAGACCACCCACACTGCCACTGTTACAACTGCAAGTGTCGGGGACATAGCAGACGTTTAAGGAACATTTAAAGACAAGAAAAGTGAAATATAAAGATGAAAAGTAATTAGTAAGGTGACCAGACGTCCTGCTTTTGGTGGGACAGTCCCAATTTTTAACAATTTGTCCTGCATCCTGCAGCATTTTTTAAAAGTCCCAATTTTTGGAAAGAATGCTCGATAAGCTAAGGAACAGCAGGACAACTGGAAGGGAATATACGGTTTTCAGCTGCTGAAAAGGTTAATGTAACTTCATTTGGAAATGAAAAGGCTAATGTAAACTCCCTACTCCCCTCCTGGGCAAGGTGGCTCAGGTAGACTGGTGCCCTATTCCTTTAAGCCACAGGCTCCCCCCATACATAATTTTTTTTAATGTATTATATTTGTAAATTGCACTTATGTTGAAATTTTAAAAATATATATTATTATTTTTGAGTTCTATGAAAATTTTTGTTACTCCATATAGACCAAATTTTTAATTAAGAACACTCCCCCCACCCCCGTCAATGGTGTCCCGCTTTACCAATGTTAAAATCTGGTCACTTTAGTAATTAGACATTATCAGTACTGAACAAGCAGATTTGAGAAAGAAACAAATGGAACTTCTAAAAAACAAAAAAATTTAGCTTTAAAAAATGAATGCGTTAACAGGTTGCATGTGACTAGAGAGAATAATGAACAAGCAGACACATCAGAAAAAATTACACAGTGAGCACAAAGAGATAAGATTGAAAAGATGAAGGAAAAATTCAGAGTTATGGAGGATTTCTGATTTAATTAAATCTCATATTTATTTTTGTTGTGGCTGTAATTTGACTTTGAGATCTTAGTCATTAATCCTTTGCCGGATGCCTAAAAGTGTTTTCCCTACATTTCCTTCTAGAATTTTTATGGTTTTATGCCTTACATTAAGTCTTACCCATCTTGAATTAATTTTTGAATGTGGTGAGAGATGGAGTCCTGTGTCATTCTTATGCGGTGACTGTCCCGTTTTCCAGCACTTATTAAACAGGGTGTCCTTTTCCCAGTACCAGTTGTTTGCTTTGTCGAAGATCAGTTGGGTGTAGGTGGCTGATTTTATTTCTGGGCTCTCTATTTTGTTCCAATGGTCTAAAGCACAGCAGAGGAAATGATCAACATAGTTAATAGACAACCTATTTACAAAGAATGAGAGAAAACATTTGCAAATGCAAACAACATATCCAATAAAGGGCTTATATCTAGGACCTACAAGGAACTTAAATCACCAAGAAAAAAAATTAAAAAGTAAGCAAAAGACACAAATGGAAGTTTTTCGAAAGAAGATAGACAAATGACAAAAAAAAATACATGAAAGAATGCTCGCTATCACTGTCAGGGAAAAGCAAGCTAAAACCATGAGATATCACTTCGCACGCAGGTCAGAACGGTCATTATTAAAAAGTAAAAAAACAAACAAAAAAACAGTAGCTGCTGGCGTGGATGCAGAGAGAAAGGAGTGCTTCTACACTGTTGATGGGCTGCAGATCAGTACAAACTTCATGGAAAACAAGATAACGATTTCTCAAAGGAGTAAACGTACACTTGCCATTTGGTCCAGCAATTCCACTGCTGGACCCAAAGGAAAAGGCATCATTTTATCAAAAAGACACCTGCACTCGAATGTTTATTGCAGCACAATTCACAATCGCAAAGATGGAATCAACCCGTGGACCCATCAATTCATGAGTGGATAAAGAAAATGCAGTACTGGGCAGCACCTGTGGCTCAAAGGAGTAGGGTGCTGGCCCCATACGCCAGAGGTGGTGGGGATTCAAACCCAGCCCCAGCCAAAAACTGCAAAAAAAACAGAACACGTGTGTGGGGCACAGCGTTTTCCCTTTTGTTTCTGGTCCAAAGTGCTCAGCTCAGCACTGTTCTTTAATAAAAATGTTATCATGTTCATCAAGGATCTTTTACTGCACGAAAGACGTCTTGATTACTAAGTATTGGCATCCCCTTACATTTTGCACCCCAGACATGTGCCTCAGTCTCCTCACCCCCACCCTGGCCCGGAGGCCTGGTCTCTGCGGACCGTCTGCCCACCAGGAGCAGGGAACCACATCGCAGCCTTCCGCTCTGGCCAGATGCTGGAAGATGGTTGGGCTGGGTGTAAGGAGCTGTTCTTCACAGGTCCCACTGTGACTTAGAGGGTGAGACAGAACTTGAAATTCCCCAGAGCACCTCCGGTCCTAGAAGAATACAGAAGCTTTGGGATGTGGCCATGCGTAATTCTTGGGCAGCAGGACACAAAGATGAAAGGACAAGCTGCCAGCGGTGACCCAACAGGCCCCGAAGGCAGAGCAGACGGGCAATGGTGCTGGGCCACTGCACAGGTGCATGGGTGTCCAACAGATGCAGGTCAGGGCTCTCATACCTGGCTCTGAGTTAGCGTCTCCACGTGAGCTAAGACACTCAGGTGCTGTGTTCATAATAGTCCCAAGGTGGAAGCCGCCCCGTGCCAGTCACCAGCACAGTGGGTAAGCAGGGCGGTGTGCCCGCACAGCAGACTTCTGCTCAGCCAAAGAAATAAACCACAGCCACGGACAGTACCATGCCCGAGTCCCACACCCGCAGGACAGACAACCCAGAGGAGCCCTTACCATGGGAGCACGGATCATACAGAGCAGAGGCAGCAGTCCGTGCACACGTGCCATGTCTCATCTAGGTGTCTCTGTTAGGGGGGTGACTAGAAGCGTGTATGGAGGGTCCCAGGTGCCCATCGTGCTGAGTCTGGATCTGGGTACTGAGGTGTAGCCCACTGGGGAAAACTCTCAGAGCTAAACATGTAATACGGCTCAGCGCCTGTGGCTCAAGTGGCTAAGGCAGCAGCCACATGCACCTAAGGTGGCGGGTTCAAATCCAGCCTGGGCCTGCCAGACAACAATGACAGCTGCAACCAAAAAATAGCTGGGCGTTGTGTGGCAGGTGCCTGTGGTCCCACCTACTTGGGAGGCTGAGGCAGGAGACTCGCCTGGAGTTGGAGGTTGCTGTGAGCTGTGATGTTACAGCACTCTAGCCAGGGGGACAGCTTGAGGCTCTGTCTCAAAAAAACAAAACAAACAAAAAAAAAACATGTAATACGTGCTCACTCTTTCTTTCCTTTTCCTCCCTTCCCCCCTTCTCCTTCTTTTGCTTTCTTTATTTCTTTCCTTTCTTCATCTTTTTTTTTTTTTTTTTTTGGACAGAGCATTGCTCAGTCAGCCTAGCTCACAGGCTGACTCAAACTCCTGGGCTCAAGTGATCCTCCTGCCTCAGCCTCCCAAGTACCTGGGACTGTGGTAACTGCCCACCACCCACAGCTAATCTTTCTTTCTTTCTTTTTTTTTTTTATTTTGTAGAGACAGGAGTCTTGCTCTTGCTCAGTCTGGTCTTGAACTCCTGGCCTCAAGAGATCCTCAGGCCCCCCAAAGTACTAAGATTACAGGTGTGAGCCACCATGCATGGCCCAGCACTTTTCTTTATTATACCTCCATAAAATACTTTAAAAGTAAATATAAATAACAGCCCAGCAGATCAGGAAAAAAAATAAGTAAATATGAAGTATCTGTGTGCCCAGGCCAGCACTTCTCAAACTTCCACACAGCTGTAGATCACCTGGGGAGCCGGTTAAAATATAGTGAAAATATAGTTCTCAGGGCCCAGGATTCTGCATTTCTGACAGGTGCTAGGGCTGGGCCACACTTTAAGCAGTTGTGTGGTACATCAGTCATTGACCTTCCCCAGGAGATCCTGGGAACCTGCATTTTTAACAAGCACCCATGTTAATCTTAGGCAAATTTGAAAAAAAAATGATCAATTTCCTAACCCCAAATTCCATGGGATTCATTGTTTGCCCTCAAATGAGAAAGCTGGCTTCAGGGATTTCAGAAACTGCTTTTTAAAAGTAATCTTTCAAACATCAGCAGGAGGAAGCCAAGGGCAGAGAGCAGGGTTTGACAGGTGCTGAGCACACCTGAGATGACAGAGGCTCCTCCCAGATCCGACCTGAAGTCCCAAGGGCACAGCGCCCAGCATGCCCCTCTCAGTACAGTCGGGCCAGGCGGCCTCCTCAGCTCTGGGCCTCGGGTTCCTAGCTCCACTTTGCTTCTGGCTCCCTGACCAAAGACAGTGCTGTGCCCACAAGTCAGCTCTCAGGGGTGGATGGTGTGTGTGACCAGAGACCAGGCAGTCTTTCCGGCCAGGTTGTTCCCTAGGCAGGTTCCGCAACAGCGCTCAGGCATAGAGGCAGAGTCACCATGCTGGAGAGGTCAGGGTGTGTGCTGGAAAGTAACTCCCAGCGCCACCGTGTCTGCTGCTTCTTATGGGAGGCTCCTTAACGCAGCCCCTGGCCTCCTGTGGCCCTCAACTCACCTGGCCCTACCTGGGGGAGGGGCTACAGGTCTCCGAGTGGCAGATTTGGGAAGGGTGATCGGTGGCCACTGTGCAGACCCCACTGCCTACAGAAAGCGGTCAGTGCTTCTGGGCACGAGGGTCTGTGCAATTCACAGGCCAGCTCCTCTCAGGCTACTGAAGCTGTGTCCTCAACTTAGCCTTCCAGAGATAAAAGGTCAATTTGCACCTCCCTTCATTACTGAGTTCTCAATGTATTCATCACCCAGAGAGGAGGAGGGGTGCTGTTACTAGGGCTCCATGCGGAGACCCTAATCCAAGGAGCAAGCGAGGGGAGGAAAGTCAATGTCTGGATTTTCTGCAACTGGCTCCCAGGAACATCAAAGAGACTCCTGACAACCCTTTGGTCCTTGTCATTAGGCAGGTGGTCTGTAAAGATTCAGGAAACAGAGTGGGCTCTAGGGTGAGGACCCACTGAGGTCAGCTCCAGCA
This sequence comes from Galagoides demidoff, assembly GCA_963574575.1. Taxonomy (NCBI): domain Eukaryota; kingdom Metazoa; phylum Chordata; class Mammalia; order Primates; family Galagidae; genus Galagoides; species Galagoides demidoff. The sequence continues at coordinate 8,145 of CAUYQV010111071.1, forward strand.
AATGTCTCTGAGCTCCAGACCTGTCACTGCAGAGGCCTCAGCAAGCCCCAGACCCTCCCTCCACCTGCCTTCTGCATTTCCAGAGGCAGCTCACCCCTCCCATGGGGGAGGCCCTGCCCCTGCAGCTGCTCAGGCCCCTCTCTGCCTCCCCTCCCAAACCCCAGCAGGCCGGCTAGGATGCCCCCCACTGTTGCCACACATCCCCTCTAGGACTTCCTACCCCCAGCCCAATCAAAAGTTCCTCTGCTGAGCATCCTGGGACAGGACTGCTGAAATCTCAATGTGCATTTGAATTCCCTGGCTCTTGTTAAAATGCAGATTTGACCCCCACAAAGCCAGGTGGGGCCTGAGACTCTGCTTTTCTAACCAGCTTCCAGGCTGTTGGTCCCAGGTCCCCCTCCTCCCAGCAGCGAGGCTCCAGGTGACACAAAGCCCCGGACTCCTGCTCCTTGCTTGCTCCCCGAGCAGCTCCCTACCCCCTCTGGGTAAAACTGGTGCTCTGCAAGGTGACCTTGGACCAGACCCTACCTTCAGCCCCCAACTCATCTCAACTGGGGCCAACCAGACATGCTGAGTGTCCAGCCAAGTCTACCAGAGCTGGTGCAGCCCATTCTGACTCTGGGTCTCTGCACTGACCACACTCCACACCCACTTCCCTTTGGCCTCCTCTGTTCCTGTTTGTGGAATCCAGCCCCACCCTCCCCTGGCTGTGGCTGCCCCCAACATCTGTGCCCCCCACGCTGTGGGGACACTCTGTGGCCCGGCCGACTTCTGTGATAGTTTGTGGGTGCCCTGGTCCATTCACTGGACTGTGAGCAACCGTGACCACTCAGGCAGCTGTCCCCAGAGAGCTAGTGGTTGCTCCGGAGCGGTTTGTGTTGGGACATGATTCCAGGGGACAGGCAGGGGTAGAGAGGAAGACAGGAGAGAAGGGAAACCTGGGCAGGGCACGTTATCAGGCCAGTTAGGCCTGGCAACAGGGACTCCGGAGAGACACATCTCCTGACACCCTGTTCAAGGTCTGCCTGGGGGTGTTCATGTCCCATCGTGTGGGGATCAAGATCTCCGCCTGCTCCAGAATGGGGATGCTGGGCCCACACAGAGGTGCTGGAGAAACAAAGCAGGACGCAAAGCACACTTGGGGCCACTAAGGCAAAGCATGACCAGGCTCCACCTGTATGCTGTCAGGTGCCAGAGCGGGGCTGTGGCAAACGGAGCCAGGAAGACACAGGTGGGCCCATAGCTCAAGAAGGGATTGCAGTTCCTCTTAGGTGTGGCCCAGAACAGGGGCTGCTGCACCTGCAGGCCACAGATTGCTGCTGGGACGCGCTGAGAGAACAAGTGGGTGAAAAGAAATAGCCTGTGGCTTGGCACCTGTGGCTTAAGTGGCTAAGGTGCCAGCTACATACACCTAAGGTGGCAGGTTCGAATCCAGCCCAGGCCCGCCAAACAACAATGACGGCTGCAACCAAAAAAAAAAAAAAATAGCCGGGCGTTGTGGCAGGCGCCTGTAGTCCCAGCTACTTGGGAGGCAGAGGCAGGATACTCACTAGAGCCTAGGAGTTGGAGGTTGCTGTGAGCTGTGATGCCACCCAGGGGGACAGCTTGAGGCTCTGTCTCAAAAAAAAAAAAAAAAAAAAAGAAAGAAAGAAAAGAAAGAGCCCCACTTCTTTGGATGTAGGTACTGGGCTGATATCCCAGGAAATAGTCATCACAGAGCAGAGTCATGATTGACACACCTGGGGCGGGGGGGACGGACAAACGAGCACTGTGCAGCCCTTGGGAAGCGGCCTGGGCAGCCGAGGCTGAGGACCCAGGCAGAGGGCGAGGACTGGGTGGAGGCCCAGGACCCAGGTCGGCCCCAGTCACTCTCTACCCTCTTTCCCATGGTTCTGCCACAGTCAACAGCCATTTTTTGGCAAAGACTAGGTGTCTTACAGGTGCTTTTCAAACTTGCAGATAAAATAAAAGCTGGAGGACTATCAAATATCTCACGGGCAAGGCCTAAATTTGAAAGAAGAAATGACTTAGGGAGAACAGGAAAAGCCCCCGAGGAACCGCTCTACATGTATAGGGTGACCAGATTTTAACATTTGTTACGCGGGACAACTTGAGGGGGGCGGGGCAGGGGACAGGGCAGGGGACGGGCAGGGCAGCGCCTGACAATAATGCAAACTTTGATAAGCAGTTCTTGATAATCACTTCTCAACAATTATTTGTTATTATTACAGTTTAACATTATGAAATTCACAAAAATAATATAAAACTCATATTCTGGCGAAATAGCCACATGGCAGCCAAAAACTGTGTATTCCCTTCCTGTTCTCCCGCCCGTTTATGCATTCTTTCCAAAAACCGGGACTTTCTTTAAATGCCATGGGATGCGGGACAAATTGTTAAAAAGCGGGACGTCTGGTCACCCTATACATGTACCTTGGCTAAGAAGTGGGGGCAGCGGCCTGGGTCCTGGCTCCTGCTGACCCGCTGCCTGTTGGAGCCTGTGGAGCAGCTTTGAGGGTGTGTGAGAAACAGGTCCTGGCAGAGGAGCGAGAGACCGGCCAGCCTGGGGGACATGCTGGAACCTGGATGGGAAGTGTGCAGATGCTGGCAGAGACACGGAGAGGAGAAGCACTGACTTTTTAAAATGCCAGCAGGAGTCCATGAAGTGAAAAATGAACTTTTCAAAAACCACTTCCTCTCATGTTTGGTTTTGTAGAGCACCGTCATGGAATTGTCCTGTAGACCCGGCTGGCAGGCCATCGTCCCCTTCCTCCCTCAGGGTGACAAAAAGGTTTAGTGCCTGGAGTCCAGCCTCAGCCCCTGCGTGTGAGCCTTGAGGCTCTAGGATGGCCCACGTAAGAGCCAAAGGTTCCCTGGCAGCCCCTGTACCCGCAAACGCCTGACTCTTACCTGTCTTTTGTTTTCCCTTTAATTAGACACTTTGTTGGTGGGTTTAGTTTTCCTTCTATTCCTCTGAATGTATTTCCCTTCGTATGAAAGACCTTATTTATCAAAGGCAATGAAATATAAGTCAGAACAATTAAAAACCTAACAACAGATCAAAACCAACCAGGAGCAGCCCTCACAGTGGAGCAGTCGTGGGGCAGGAGGCTCCTGGGGAACCTGCTGGGACAATGTGGTGACGTTTGAGGCCACACGGGAAGACATACTCGGCTGTGTGAAAGGAAGAGTTTATCATACACTTGGTTGAAGGGGCCTTGGTAAAATCACAAAATTTCCTTTTTTTTTTTTTTTTAGTTAAAAACAATGTTTTTTAGAGACAGGGTCTCACTCTATTGCCCAGCTAGAGTACAGGGCCTCCAGCTCCAGCGCTCAAGCGATCCTCCTGCCCCAGCCTCCCAAGTAGTTAGTGTGTTTTTTTAAAGACCAGAAATATTCTTCAAACAAATCATCTTAACATCAGACCTTATTAAAAGCTGAAGCTTTATTATTAATTTTAATTGTGAAAACTTCTTCTCACACAGTGCTGAAGCAAGATACAGGGTTTTTTCCCCTCATAATCCAACATGGCATAAGAACAGCTCGACAATCCCAGAGCAAAGCCTGCTTGAAGCAGCTGTGGGTGCCAAAGTCTCTCTGTGTGTCATCTCTCTGACACTGGCTGTCTTGAGTGAGCCTGCCCCACAGCCCCGTCATATTCCTGGTGGGGTTCGTTGGTACGCATGTCCTGGGTTGTATCTGCTCCTGGGAAAATACCAGCAAGCCCCTCCCTACCTGGGTGCCAGAGGGAGCTCTCCGGCTCCTGGGCTTTCTCACTGAGTCTTCCCGGGAGAGGGAAGTTTTAGAACACAGGCCCTCTGGCTTTGGTGTGATGTCTACACAGGCTTGTCTGTCTTCACAGCCCCTCTCCCTCTCAGCAGAAGAACGGGGTGCTCTGAGGTCAGCCAGCAGACCATGAAGCCTCAGCTTCTCTGCACCACCAGGGTCTTGTCCTTCACAAACCAATGCAGCTGTCTTCTCAAGCCCCCGAGCATAGACGCCAGGATGCACAGAAGCCCGGCTCATCCCTCAGCAAGGTGTCCCTGTGCAAGTGAACACACAGGTGGCGGTAGTCATGAGAACCCCAGCAGTTCTCAACCTGTGGTCCACGACCCCTTTTTAACAATGAAAATACATTGCAGCATTAGGAAGGTTGAGAACCACTGGGCTAAGGGATTATAGGTTCCAAAGCCATTACCGCTGCCTTCTCCATGCAGTGGGAACAGGCAGGAACCATGTGTGGAGAGAGGGAGCCCACAGCCCTGAGCTCCAGGAGACCTGGGAGCAGGGAAGGAGGGGAGTCCCGCGGCAGCGCCTCTGTGCGGGGTGAAGCGTGTCCACGAGTGGTCTTTATTGTGATTGTCCTTCCGTCCCTCCAGGTTTAAATCGATGTAACGTGTCGCCCTGTGGCTTTCACACGCGTTATCAGCACCACACCCAGATGGGACTTTCTCTGATGAATAGGAATCTGCCTCCCGATGTGTGAGCAAAATGACCCACAATTTTGAAGCCATCACCGTACTCATTTTAAATAGAAGTGTATTGAGTCAGGGAACACATTCTAACATCTTAACTCAGGGGATCAGAGAATTTGGGGCTGCAAACATCTCACCAAGGCTGACTTGCCTCTGAGTCCCCGCTCTGAGGAAGCCGTGAGGAAGGCGTGTGAGGACCCCGGTCCTGAGGCCCTCACCGTGCTGATGACCAGAAGCCAGGAGAGCTGACGTGCTGTGTGTGTTGCATCACGCAGACCAGGAGAGCAAATGCCGGTGGCTGTGGCTTTTGTGCCATAAAAACTCACCGTCTGGGCTTTGGTTCTGCTTGAACATTCCTGACAGCTGCACACTCTTGGGTCTGCCCTTCACTAGGGCTGCTGCCCATGTATCAGCTGAGAGTGAGGGAGGCTCCTGTCCTGTCCCCTCACCCTGCAGTTCCCTGCCCAGGGGCCCCCTCCCCGGGAAAGGCCAGGAGGAAGTCCACATTCTGCACATGATGTCACATTCTGGGCCAACCAAAGCTTCACTTGAACATTTGCTTGTTGGCTTTTGTTGCTTGCATTCATTCACCCATTCATTTGTTCACCCACTCATTCATTCGTTTACACACTCATTCATTCATTCACCCACTCCTTCATTCACGCTCTCATTCATTCATTCACCCATTCATTTGTTCACCCACTCCTTCATTCACTCTCTCATTCGTTCATTCACCCACTCATTCGTTTGTTCACCCTCTCATTCCACTCATCTTACCAGTCCATCCTCCATGCTGGGATATGAAGGTGAATAAGACAAGGATTCCTGGTCTAGTGAGGGAAGGAGACAGACCCAATAACAGTATGTCCTGGTGTCCCATACTGGAGATAGGTGCTGGAAGGCTGGAGAGAGCCAACAGCCACAGCCAGCACCTTCAGAAGTGGACACACGCCAGGCCCCATGCTTTTACTCTGCTGAGTAGCCAGTCAGCCCCTTGGAGACTGTAATAGGTTGACCCTCTCATTAACCCCATTTTACAGGTGAGGAAACTGAGGCACAGACAAGCAAAAAGATCTGCCTAAGGTCACAGTAACCAGACTCTGAACACAAACAGTTAGACCTGGAGTCTGAGGTCTTTTTTTTTTTTTTTTGTGGAGACAGAGTCCCACCCTGTGCCCCTGAGCAGAGTGCAGCGGCTTGGTAGTTCACTGCAACCTCCGACTCCTGGCTTGTGGGCATCCCGCTGCCTCAGCCTCCGGAAACCGCTGGGATTACAGGCGCTCGCCGCAGCGCCCGGCTGGGTTTTTCCATTTTTTTCACGAGTCGGGGTCTCACTTTTGCTCAGTCGAGTCTCGAACTCCTGAGCTCCAGCGATTCTCCCTCCTCAGCCTCCCACAGTGCTGGGATTACAGGTGTGAGCCACCGCACCCGGCGAGTCTGAGGTCTTAATGCACATGTGATACTTCCACTAAGAGGTGATTTGGGTTTGATTCTTGGAGAGAGGAGAGATGTTTTCAGGTGGAGACAGGAAGCCCTGAGGCTCTGTGGGCAGAAAACTGCAAGGTGGCGCCCATCATCGGCAGATGGGGGTTTGAGGGGGGCCTGCGGGAGGCTGGGTATAGCTCGAGAGGTCCCACAGGGCAGAGACCAGAGAGTGGTCAGGAAGGGGAAGGCTGGTGTTTACAGGCTGTGGTAACCAGCAGCCTCAAAGCCGAAGAGTAGAGGGACCATGTTGGTGCCACAGAAAGACCTCCTTGGCCAGAGGGGCGGGGGAGACCCAGCCGGGCTGGAGGGACCTGTGCACACCTGTGTTGATAATTTAGTCTTGTAAACGGCTGCCCCAGCCCCAACGTAACTTGGGGGTTCCCGTCACAAGATGTTTCCTAAAACCCTGCAATTTTTGAAGAGTGAACTCATCGGACTATGAGGCCTAGCCCCAGTCCTAGAGGAACTCAGACTCCAGCTGGGGCGGCAGACATACACACAAGGCTCCAGATCAGTAAAGGTTCCCATGGCAATTCAGGACCATAGGGGAGGGACCTCTGGACAGCTCCAAAGGAGAACTGGGGCAGCAGCAGCCATGGGCATGTGGGGCGTGGACAGCTGTGTGGATGGTGCCTTGAGGTGATATAGCTGGATATGAGAAAACGTGGCCAGGGAGCACCAGAGGGCAGGAGCAGGGAGACGGGCAGTGGAGGCCAACTTGGTCCTGAGGGCACACGGGAGCCAGGGACCACACCTGAGTGAGGCAGGTCCCGGGAGCCTCACTGCCCGCTACCCAGTGCTGGGCGGCGTGTGGGAGCTTTCCCTGTGCTGCCGTGGTCTTCTGTCTGGACACCACTAGGGCAGCTGCACGTCCTCATCCCCCTTTCCCGCATGGGGAAGCTGAGCTTTAGGAAGGCTGTGGACCTTGTCCAAGATCACACCACTAGGAAGTGCCCAAGGAGCCCCGGCCAGGTCTGTTCCAAACACCTACCCTGGAGTTTCAGCAGCGGTGCCAGAGGGAGCCATTCAGATGGAGCTGGGAAGAGCTGAGGCGGCTCAGCTTGTGATCAGCCAGACAGGAAGGATGGGATGGGGCTGACTGGTGTAGGGATGGTTCCTGTGGTCCTGTGAGAGGACCTGGAGTCAAGATGGGTGGAGCAGTTAGATGGGGGTGGGTGTTTCTGTTGTTGTCTAAACATTCACAGTAGCATTTCAGGTCAGCCTGCACTGCCCTGTGGGCAGGCTGAGGAAGGAGGGACTCTCCACACCCTCCTCAGCTGTTTACAGAGAGCAGCCTTGCAGTCGCCTGCAGGTTCTCCTTCCACTCATCTCTGTTCTGTCTTTGCTGCTTGTTCATCTGTTGGGCATGGAGGGTGCCCTCAGCGCCACACTGGTCCTTCCCTGGTCTTCTCCCTGGCAGCCATCGGTCCTGCTCTTCACCGAGCCCCACAGTGTGCCAGGCCCCGGGCCTCTGCGCACACCAGCTCTACAGCGGAGGCGACAGAGTTGACTGCAAAGCCCGTGCTCAGCCTTCGTGCTGCACCTGCGCCCTTTGGAGCCGGGAGCCCCAAGGTAGGTTCAGGGCAGCTCCCCCTCAGGGTCCCTGAATCCACACCGAGGCATCGGTTTGTAGGGTCTGTGTGGTCTGAGCCTGCCCACTCCATTTCCTCGGCACTGCTTTACAGCACTGTTGGAAGGGCGCTGTGGGGAGGCTCAGCCCCTGGCCCCGCATCCCCACTGCCAGGGCACCCTCCCTCTTCCCGGAGTCCCACCTCCAGAAGGTCCTGGCCCTCAGGGTCCTCTCTTCTTCTTAAGCCACAGTGTGATCCTCCCCTGGGCAGGGACAGCTCATCCCACCGGCAGGTACCCAGGGGTCCTGCCCACACATGCCCACTAGGCTGTCTCAGGGGGACCGCTACACAGGGGCCTGGACAGTCCTCCCACTCACCACCCCCTCCAGGAATGCGTGGAGGGGCCCAGCTCACCACCCCACACAAGAATCAGGGTTCACCCACCCCCACCCTACTGTCTTCTCCTGCAGTCCCTTCTGCTGTAGGAACAGGACCCAAAGGTCAGTCATCTGGTCCTTCCTGACCTGCCTATCCTCCTGGACCTTCCCCAAGGCCTGTGTACACAGCTGCTTGTGGGACTGTTCTGTTGTCTGGCTCTTCTGCTGAGTTTAAGCCCCAAGACAATCATCCATTTCCTCACTGTACCTCAGCGCCCAGCCCAGGCCTGGCACACGGCAGGTGTTTAGTAAATGTTTTTTTAATCATCGAACAAAGGAACAAATTGGTGAACAAACTGCTATGCCCAGCCCATAGCAACAGCCCCATACAATGTTTGTTACAGCAGTCAGTCAAGGCCAGGCAAGGTGGCTCATGCCTATAATCCAGCATTCTGGGAGGCCGAGGCAGGTGGATTGCTTGAGCTCAGGAGTTCAAAACCAGCCTGAGCAAAAAGCAAGACCCCATCTCTACGGAAAATAGGGAAAACAAAACAAAACAAAAACAAACAGAGGCGAGAAGATCAACTGAGCCCAAGAGTTAGAGGTTGCTATGACCTATGATGCCACAGCACTCTAGCCAGGGCAACAGCTTGAGACTCTATCTCCAAAAAAAAAAAAAAAAAAGCTGTCAGTCAGTTCTGTTTTAAATCAGGTAAAATACACATAACGTGGATTTTTCCATTATAACTACTGCGAAATGTGTAAATGTGCATTTACTGCTGGAAGTGTTGTGCAAACCACGTCTAGTTCCTGCACCCTGCACATGTCACCAGCCCCCCCTGCAGCCCAGCCCCACGCCACTGACTACTTTCTGCCTGTTCAGGACTTCTCCTGTGAATGGGGTCAGACCGTGTGGCCTTCTGTGCCTGGCCTCTCTGAGCAGCAGGATGTATTCAAGAGTCACCGAGTCGTAGCCTGGGTCATCCCTGCTATACGATGTCCCATCTTAGGGACACAACTCACCTGCGATGAACTTCGGTGTCTCCCTCTCATTTCTGGGCTGGTGCGACTCAGCCTCCGGTGGCTGTTCCCAAGTCTGGCACCACGCTCCTACTGCCCCCCATTGCTGCTCATCTCAGGACGGCTCTGCTCCCATCAGCTCCCACCAGGATGTCCCTCCTCCCCTAACTCTCGTCTGTGCCATCAGTGCTGCTCAGCCTGGATCTCCCCAGCATGAAAGAACACTCCCTGTGTCTCCCGCATCTCACTAGGCACGTCCCACATAAACCCACCGTCCCACATAAACCCACTGGCAGGAGGCATCGCCATACTTCTGTTGTTCTGCTAGGGAGGAGCTTTGGTGAGGAGATGGTCACCTGGGTCGCCTTCCTCCATCCTTCATTAGAGAGTGCCCAGGCATTTGTGTGCCTGCAGCATCCTGGAGACCCAGCTCAGAGGGCTGACAGACGACAGGCGGGCTCAAGGCAGGAGGGCACTGGCCACCAGGTCAACTCCTCCCCCAAAGGTCACGTTCTTACTCTAAACACACTCCCCTCCCCCCAGCGGGAGGATTTTACTTCAACTGTTCCTTCAATTTCATATAACTTGTTAGACCAATTTTTTTGAAGAAGACAAAATAATTTTTTTGTTTTTGGAGTTTCTGGCCAGGGCTGGGTTTGAACCTGCCACCTCTGGCATATGGGGCCGTGCCCTACTCCTTTGAGCCACAGGCGCCACCCAAGACAAAATGATTTTTAAAAGAAGGGTCATGTTGTCCCAAAGCATGATGGATAGGTGGGTGTGTACCAACAATTCAGACATCTGGGGCTCCCCATGGAGTCCTGGCCTGGGCACTTTTTATTTTTTACCACAGAGCAGCTTTGATGAAAGTGAGTAGACATGGTTTTCTCATCGGAGCAAAGAATTCCCAAACCCTCTTAACACAGTTTGGGTTGAATATTAAATGATTCCCAAATGATGGCACCTCAGGTCTGAGGCTTAGTCGCTTTATTAAAAAGGCGTAGTATCAGCTATAAAGGGCCTGTTTATGAGAAGTCAGAGCTCTGGGCACACTGGCTGAAGCCCAGATGACTTGGTAAGAAGCACAGGGTCCTTAGTAAGTCCCAGAGCTCTTTGGATGTCAGGCTCTTCTCTGTAAAACAGTGATAATAACATGGGTCTCATCTACATTATAGCATTGTCCTGAGGGCTAGTAGGCATCCTAAAACTACAGCCCTCAGGCCACATGCAGCCTGCCTAGGACATTTATCTGGCCTGCCTGGTGTCTTTGCCTCTGCTGCCTGTCCTGCTTAGCAGCTGACTTGTCCCGGGTCCACAGTCCGGCACTCCAACAGTCTGAGGGACAGTGAACTGGCCCCCTGTTTAAAAAGTTCAAGGACCCTGGGCTAACGTCAAAACATGGCAGTATCTTATTCCTTACTCATGTTCTCAACTCCCCTTAACATTGGAGGCTGGTCCTCACCCAGCAGGGGGACCCAGGAAAGCACATGCCTTTGGTCACTTTTACTTGCTGTGTGGTCTGAGCTCAGCTGTGTCGGCTCAGGTTCTGGTGGCCTAACCTTGCCCTTCATGGTTTCTGCTGATTCTGCCTGGAATCTGTGCTGGCTACAGGTTAGCTGAGGAGTCTGTGGGCACTGATGAAAGATGCAGCCCTCCAGGGGGGCTTCTGCAACTCCACTGATATGGTGGCAGAGGAGGTGGGGCCTCTGGGATGTGATCAGGCACAGGCAGGGAGACCTGGGGAATTCCTGGGATTCCTGCCCTTGTGAAAGACGCAGAGGGGGAGGGTTCCTTCCACCTCCACCTGGTGAGGATGCAGTGATAAGGCAGCAACCTGCAACACTCACTGGACCCTGACCCTGCTGACACCCTGATCTTGGACTCCCAACTCGGGCCTGGGCCTCTCCCCTTGGGGCCGTCAGTGCTTTTCTACCATCTGGGGCTTCTCCCTCAGTTCCTGGCTTTATCTCTACTGCCCCCTTAACTGAAGCCCAGTTCAGCCAACTGGACAGGGGGGTGGGCTGGGGAAGGAGAAGCTGGGCTTGCAGGTGGCCTCCATGCCCCCAGGGTGGTCACCTCCTATTCCACTGCACTTGCCCTCCCCTGGGTCCTGAGAGAGGGAGCTGCCAGAGCTTCAGATGGCTGCAGCCAGGTGGTGTACCAGGGGAATGCACGGTGACTTCTAGTACCCACAGGGATAGTGCCACCTCCCCACGCTGAGCAGCCAGGGAACAATGAGGAGAAGATGAGACATTGAAATAAATCTGTGTGGATGCCCATGAGAAATCGCCCTTCCCCATCTCCCCAGGGCTATGGTCTAGACTGGCCGGGCTGTGTGGTGTCGTGTGGAGGATCGCGCAGAAAACACCTGGGTTCTGGTGACCTGTCCAGCCTCCCCAATCCTGAGGAGGAGATTCCTGCCTTCCCCCTGTGGCTGGAGCACCAGGAGGGTTGGGCAAACAGAACAGGGCTGTAGAATTGTGCCCTTTGTGCTATTATACCACTTGGAGGAATCCCTGGAAAAGACAACGATTTGTAATCAGTACTTAATCATCCATAGGTAAATGGGTGCTCCTGAGCTGTTTTTAAAAGCTGTTAAAAAAAGTAATGCTTAAGTTAGCACTTTTATTAAAAAAAGAAAAACAAAACAAATGAAAAGCTCTTTAATAGTAATTTCCTTTAACTCTTAGACTAAATGTTCCTTCAGATAATTCGTTGATTCTACTCAGGTGCCCAACAAGGCTTTAAAAACAGCAGCAGAAAGGAAAGCTTTAGGTCAGGAGGGAGGCCAAGCCCTAATTAGGAGGAATGGGCTTTCCTGCGTCCCTGCTGGGTGAGGACCCTCCAGCCTCTAGCAGAGCCCCTCTAGGAGCCAAGCCTTGTTACTTCACAGCCAACACTGGGAACGGCCAAGTCCTCCTTCTTCCCCCTAGCCCCCCAATGTCTGGCCATCTGGGACGGGGAGGGCTGTCTGACTTCCTTCTGGGCCTTTATCTCTCTCTTCCTCAGCAGACTCTCCCTCCAAGCTCCCTCCGAAGACCTCACCCCAGGGTCAGTTCCTCTAGGCTGACACTTGAATGGAGAGATGGCAGGTCTCTGGGCACAGATGGAGCTCAGCACTCTTTGGAGTTGCGAAAAGCATACAGTTTAGACAACTACCTCTTTGGGAATATATTTAAAAGTTGTGTTTAAATATTTTCATTCATAAAGTTGGTCCCAGCCTTGAGTACAAACAAGAATGCCAAATCACCTTGCTCTTAGGCAATCCTAAGGGAAGCTTAGCTGAGGCGCTGCTGAGACAGGGCCACCATCTGGGTCACATCCCTTCCTACACGCAGCGTGGGCACAGACTCACGGATACTTGGTCAGGGCCACCCACATCAGGATCTTGGCAGTTGGCTGGCCCTGCCTCTGACACCACCCAGCACCTCCCTGCATCATCTATGACTCAGGCTCCCCATCACCAGGGTGGGACTTGAGGGCACAGCCTGCCAACTGTTCACTCTTAGTGTGGACAGCGGACCTCACTGGGCACTTGCACAGAGACTCTGACTGCAGCAGGGTGGCCAATGACTGCCCAGCTGTCTACACAGCAGGTGCTAGGGAGGGACTCAGCTCACGTCCTCCCCAGAGAGGGTTTGGGACTCCACACAAGCTCCATGCATGTCCCTGAGTGAGTCCCTGTGCCAACTGCCTTCGGAGTCTGAGTGTTGGCGTCTCCCTGTCTCCTGACTCGGAAACACAGAAGCAGTTCTGTAGGGGATCCTTTGCATATGGATGTTAGAAATGGGGCTCCTTATTTTAACATTTTTCTCTTTTTTTGGTAGACTTTGTTTGTCTCAACCTTTATAAAAGGAGATGGGAGGAGCATGGGTTTCAGGATAGATGCCCCTAGTCAAACCCTGGCTCAGCCACTTCCTTGCTGTGTGGCCTTGGACAAGTTATTGTGCATCTCTGAACTCAGTTTCTTCATTCTTAGAAAGGGATGATGGCATCCATCAAGGGTTGCCATGAAAACTGAGTCTGTTCAGGCACCTCATGCCCCAGACAAGTGTCTAACAGAAGCAAGTGTCAGCACTTGATGGTACACCTGGGGGGACAGTGCAGGGCAGAGAAATGACATCCCTGGCAGAAGGGACTCCCCGGATGACCACCGTTTCCAGCAGTCACTCCTGCAAGGCACAGCTGGCCTGTGGCATGGTCCGCACCCTCGAGGGAGGCGGTGCATTCGGAGTTACAGTAGATGGTTGCTTTCTTCCCAGGGAAGGCATCGTAAACAAACATCTCAATAAGTCACGTGCGTGATCAGCAGAATAATTCAAACCCTTGGATGGTGGGGAGGCCCCATCTGGCGTGAGGCCAGGCTCTGGCCATGGGTGACCTTTCACTGGGTTGCTGGCTCCCTTCATCATCCCCAAAGCAGGACCAGAAACTGAGCAGATGCACAGCTGAGCCTCGGCCTGTGGCAATGACTAAGCCACACACACAGGAGCCAAGGAGATTGGGTCAAATGTCTCTGCAGACTTGCTGGTCTACGGAAGTCTCACTCCCCCACCCACTCTGAGGGCACTGAGCCAAGTCTTAAAAGCATTTTGCAAAGAGGGAATTCTCGGAATGTCTTCCCTCAAGTGCCAGGGGGAAGCTTCCCATTTGCACTCCCTGGTGGTCCTAGAGAGGCCTGTGAACTGACCAGCACAGCCCCCCAGGGCTCTGCCCAGCAGCAGGAGCTGCTTCACTGAGTAGACACAAACCATAACCCCCTGCACCTCCTCCTCTAGAAAGTCAATACAATTACATTAGAAACATAACAGAATCTCCATTTTTTTATAAGTACTGTATTTTATAAAAGCCCATGAGTATAACAAAATATAACTTCCCTTATACATATGAAATACACAACACTAGGCATATCTATTAATTTCTGAAAATGTAACTTCATTGCAGAACCTCCTGGGCTTGGCAGGGGAAGATGTTAGGGTACTTCCAGCCTTGATGACGGATGAGGTGACTATGCAGAGACTGGGTGACTCAGCAGAGATCATCCAACAGTACTTGAGAAACATTTTAAATGAAAACTAGAACAATGGACATTTACTCTGGCCTCAAAGCCACTTACGGTCTGAAGGGGAATTCAGAAACAGTTTCGGCTGTCTGTTTGCTGCCAAGAGCCCACAGGCTGAGGAGTGAAGCGCTAGTCACAGAGCTCACTCTTGGGAGCCCCGGCAGGTGGCTGCACCTCGCAGGGGTGATAGATGAGAGGGTTGAGCTTGAGCTGAGCAGATGGGAGCTGGGTGCTCCAGGTGAGCTCACAACCTATGTAGAGTGTGACTGACAAGCCACCTTATTTGAAAATTTTGGTGAGCGAGGACAGAAGCGTTCCCTGGGCTGCAGTCTGGGTTCTGGGGTTAAAGGGACATGTGGTGGAGGAGAGAGACAAGTGCCAGCTGCAGGAAGTTACCGTGGGACAGACATCCTCCAGGAAGAGTTAGGAGGGTCCGCCTGGCAGCATACAGCAGAACCCCAGGGAGCATAGGCTTTTTCATAGATTCATGAAATGTTTCCGTTCCCATTGTGTGTTTTGGCCAACTTCATTGTCCTGTAAGGCTATGTTGTTCCTTACTTTCCCTCAATTTGCTTATATAGAAGTAATCCAAAATCACTATGCTGACATTCTCTTTATGAAAACTTAGGTGTGATAAATTCCAAACAAGGGGCGGTGGTTAGTTTATAATCATTACAAGCCTCTAAATAAGCCAGTGAGGTGAACACACATGCCTCTGAGACCGGCTGGTGGAGAAACGAGACAGGTTCCACCAGTCACACAAGCCAGGCGGTCTTGTCACTGCCCACAGAGCCTCAGCCAGTGCACATGTGACGTGTGAGCCCACACTGGGACCAGGGGTGTGTGGCACACGAGCCCACACTGGGACCAGGGGCGTGGGCCCTAGATTTCTAGTCACCCAGGTATTCTGCAAGGGGACCAGCAGGACTTGAACTACTCGACTGCATAGATCTGGCTACTGTAGGTCAGAAAGCAATCATACCTTTCTGCCAAACAAGGGATTTCCTTTGTCTCTACTTAAAATAACACAGATATAATAAGAGAAAAGAGCAATTCCCCCACCCGTAAGAGGCTGACTGGAGAGTGTTTAATAGATGGCCAGTTGTAGAAGTTGGTAGGATGGTCCTCATTTCCACTTTCTGCTAACAGACCTGCCTCTTACAGGACTCCCAGCCCCCCCAGGCAGTCCCAGTCTGGTTCTGCCCACTCGCCAGCTTCCTGTCCAGTTCCCCACAAAGGCCCTCTGTCCACTACCTTCCAGTTCCTTCCTCCTTTTTCTCAAAAAATCAGGGCCCACTGATTCTGGGTTAGAATGCCCACTGATGTCACCATCAGCAGACTCCTAGCCAGAAAGAGAAGGCTAAATACTCACGTCTATCTAATCTGGTTCAAGGTCAAGTCCCCTTAATACAGCTGCAGAAAACACCAGCCAGCATCTCAAGGTTGAGCCTCCTTTAGGAATGCTTCTGAGGCATTTCCTGATGATGACTGTTCAGGCCGCAGGGGAGGGTGCAGGGGCATGTCCTCCACCCACACGTGTCGGACCCCATCGTACCCCCCCAACACACGTAGTAGATGTGCCCGACCCCTTCGTACCCCCCCCCCCCACATTCACAGACGAGGGGAGGGCGGGGCGTTTGCTGAGACCCTCCTTGGACTGAGCAGCCGGGCTGGAAGTCAAGCACTCCTGATGTGAGGGGCCAGTTCTGGGCTTCCAGGGACTTTCCAAGGACTTACTCGCAGACAGTGTCTTGCCAGTGGGGAAATGGCAATCCTCCAAGTCACCATCACCTGTGCAAGACTCATACACACGCACGCACGCGCGCACACCACGCCCACTCACGCACACACGCCCACACAAGCGAAGCCAGGCGGCCCCACAGTAGCGCTGGGGTGGGCTGCTTAATTGGAAAGTCCCGCGCTGCTGGGTCGCGTCGCCACGCCCAGCCCATCAGCACCTGAGGAAGCCAAGCCAGCGCGCAAAGCCGGGTCGCCTGGCCCGCCCCGCCGCCCCCGGACACTCCCCGGAGAGGGGCGGGCGGCGCACGTGGCGGGGCCGGGGCCTCCCGGGCCGCACTGGGCCAGGCGACAGTGCGGGCTGCGGGGCCTTTAAGGGGCGGGAGGGGCGGGCCAGGTGGGGGGTGGACGGCCTGGGCTGCTGGGTGTCCCAGCCGGGGACCCGGCCCCGCCCCCGCCCTCCGGCCTCGCCCCTCCCTCCTCCCTACCCCCGGCCCCGCCCCGGCCCGGAGCCTCCTCCGGCCACTGCTGGGCCGCGAGCGGGACGCCCCGGGCGGCGCGCAGAGGAGGAAGCGCGCTCGGGCCGCGGCCCCAGGAACTTCCCAATCGTCCGAGTCGGGAGCGCCGGCTTTGGGGTCCGCTTGCTTGCCCACCCTCACGGGGAGCGCGGCTCGGGGCGCGATCCGGGCGTTCCCTCTCCACGCTCCCGCCGCGCCCCTCCACGCCCCCCGCGCGGCCGGCCGCCGGCGCAGGTCCAGAGCTCGCCGTTCGCGGCTCTGCGCCCGGGCCCGGGGACTGCTTGGCGAAGTTGGGGTGAGGCGGGACGGGTATGCGCCATCACCATGGCCGGGCTGGGCTCCTGGCTTGTAGAGGTCCAGTGGCTGGTCTTGGTGTTGCTCTTCGTGGCGGCTCTGGTTACGGTGGGCCTTTACTTGGCGCAGTGGGCGCTGGCCGGGGCGCACCCCAGGTCCCAGCGGCGGGCGGCGGAGCCTGGCGGAGGACAGCGCCCCGAGTCGGACGCGCTGCTCTCCTGGATCTTGACGCTGGACAGCTGGAGGAGCCAGTGGCAGGCGGCCTGGGTGGCCGCCCTGAACCTTGAGGCCGAGAGGAAAGGGGTGAGTTTCCCAAGAGCGAGTCCGCGGTGGGGGGGCCGGGGTTGGCCGGCGCGGGGCTCCGAGCCAAGGAGAGCTCTCCCTCCTGGAGTCGGCGCTGCAACCCCTGACCGACCGAGGGAGCCTGCTCCGTGGAGGCACAGCATCCTTGAAAGTTAGGGCAAAGACCTGGGAAAGAGAGGACCCCTGATGGGGGAGTCAGGACCAAGTGATTCGACTTTATTCACCAAACATCAGGTGTGCCAGCCTGGGGCTGGGCAGCAGGGAAGACAGGCTGCCCAGGGGCTTGTCGGAAAGGCACGCTCCTCCCAGCTGCTGCCTGCCTGCCCTGCCTGGCGTCCCGGCTGGATTTCTGTATCCGATTGGGCACTTACTGATCTTGCATCTGATACATGAATAACTGTGACCCAAATACGCTTCCGTCTCTAATAGAGCTGAATTGTGCCAAGAATTTTCCTTCCAAAGGCTTGAATTTCCTGGTATAAAAAAATAGTGTCTATTGTTGAGGGCCAGACATTGGCCAGATCTTGTACTGGGGGCTTCAGCCGCCCGCATCAGCTCCTTTACAGAGGAGGAAACAGGGCCAGAGAGGCCAGGCAGTCTGCCCAGGTGACCCAGCGTGTGGGTGCCACAGTGGGGATGTGGACCCAGCTGCCTCTGGTGGGAAGCCCAGGGTTTGTTACTTCACTCCAGTGCCTCACTCTCCTGTGGCTGTTTCTTTCATTGGTGATTACTTGGTGACTTATTTCTACTTTTAAGACTTCTTAGTTTAATGACAAGCTCCTGAGTCCACTATTTTTAGGCACTTCCTGGGAGGAATTAGAACCTGGTGGGTTTGGGGACATGCCTCCCAGCCTGGGCTGCTGCTCCTGCACCTGCCTGTATAACTCAGTGGCTGTGTCTTTGGAACAGTGAAATCACCAATACTTAACGTCTGGACCCATCAACCTTCAAAATATTCCACAATGGGCCCGGTGCCTGGTCTTTGTGCCATGGCCTTGGAAAACACAGCTATCGAAATAAAAAACAAAAAAGCTTTGAGTATAAATTAGTGTAAATCCAACAGTTCAAGAGACCTTATTCTAACTCCTGGGAAAAAAAAAACCCGCATAACTTAGATAGAAAAAGGATTCAAAGTCTTGGTGTCTCTAATCTGTGCCTTGGCTATCCAGAGCTGGGCATCTCGGGACTGGCCATCTCTTGTGGGAGCCCTCAAGCCCTGTGTCCCCAGGCCTGGAACAAATACAGATGCTCAAGGACAGCAGACACATGAAGTGACTGTCACGGACCCCTGACTGACCTGGTGTCTGTACCACTGCAGGTGCAAGCGGACCTTGTCTCTGTACTCTTACAGGATATGGGCAGGGGCTGGGGGATGACCTGTGGGCCGTTCTGCTCCTAACACTGGGACTCCTGACTGCTTTTCAGGCGTGGGCTGTGACCCTACCACCCGTAAGGCTGGGATGGCTCTTATCCTGACCTTTCTTACACCTCCTCAGGTATAGCACTCTAGATTCCTTTATGCCTGGAGCACTGAGAGAGGAGTGGATCCCTGCCCTGAGGTTTGTCTTGGCTCAAGCAAATCTGAGAACACTGAAGAAATCATTTGAAAGTTTTGAACAAACACCTTTCACGTGTGTGTCTGTGTGGGTGCAGGGAGGGCTTTGTGGTCAGGGAGTGGACAGCCAGGTCTGGCATGTTTGCGTTTTCTCTGTCCTCTGTCTGCTGTTGGCCACACAGTGCAGCGTCAGACATCAGTTTTTCTAGAGTTCCTGCCTGGAAGTGGCAGTAATGTGCCAGGTTCAAGCTCAAGGCAGCTCAGACCATCCTGGGCATCTTTACCTGGAAGTGGTGGATTGGCAGTTGTGTGGCATTGCTCTGCCTTCCCACTGGGATGGCCCTGGTGCCCGGGAGTGTCGCTTGTTTGGGATTCAGATGGAGGGTTTTGCAGGCAGACGGGATCTGGGTAACTGGCTCCCTGCTGGTGTCTGTCGCAGGCACTCCTGGGCCTTTGCTGTAGAGACAGCAGTGACAGCATGGGTGCGTAGGGGCTGGTGTTGGCACTCGTGGGCACCCTCCCCCACCTTGATTCCCACTAATCCCTGATTAGGGCTGGCACTCCACGCCTGCACTTGCCCAGAGCCAGCTTAGTGAGGCCTCCAGTCCCTGGTGTCACTCTGCACTTGGGATGAGACCAGTCTTGGTCTGTCACGGGGGAGTGAGGACGCTGATGACAACTTAGTCATGTCCGCTGTCTTCTATGAAAACTGGGATTTTCTGTCTAACAGCGACAGTGTCCATTGCATGCTCAGGTTTACCCTAGCTTTGTATTTTAAGAAGGAAAGAAACTCTCAACCCTGCTGGCCGAGCCTCTCCCTTCTCCAGAGGGGACACTGAGGCCCAGGAGCTCTAAGGCTAGCCCAGACCCTGGGGTGGGACCTTCACTGTTAGGCTGTGGCTGTGGCATGCTCCCCGTGGGAAGCAAATTTGACTTTGAGACCAGTGTTTCCTTTGTGTGGGGCCGGGCTGGAAGAGATCACAGCTGTGTGATGCATCACCCCAGATGCTCGTGTGCCTCGGGGTCCGAGGGTGGGTCTCAACCTGCCCACGCCCCTTGTCTCTGGTGGCTGGTGAATTTAGCAACACAGGGTTCCTGTGTCATAGGGAACCCCAGATTCTGGCTCTTACTCTGGAAATGTTCTTAAATCACACAGGATGGCAATTTGGGCCAAAACAGAGGAAGCCATTGCCAACCTACTGGCTCTAAGGTGGACACAGGTGGAGACATGTGTGCAGGGACCACAGGAGACCCACCCAGAGATCTTAGAAATACCCCCTGCTGCTACAGACTTAGCAGGCTCATATTGGCAGGAGCATGGGACACACCCCATAAGCACTTTCTGTGGCCTGAGAGTCTCTCTGGGAAGCTGCTGGTCACCTACATGTCCCTACAACAGCCATCAAGCAGAGTTTCCCTTCCCCATACAACACTGCAAAGTGTTGTTTTCACCCCCCACATCTCCACTTGGCCTGGTAGTGAGCCAGTGGCCCACTGTCCACCGAACAGCGCGGCTCCCCTCCCAAGTCTGGCTGTCTGGACTGTGCCATGGCAGCAGGGGTCCCAGAGAGGAGCGGGTTCTATCTTTCACTCCCCGGCTTGTCTCGGAGAGGCCCACCTGAGCTGGCTGAGGCTAGATTAGGTAGGTCCCGAGGCTTTTTGTTTCTTTAGACCTTTGGGCCAGGACTTCTTCAGAGGAACGTCCTAAATGCAAATGAGTAAGATTATCAAGCACTATGTGGTCTTACTAAAGAAAAAAGATGCTGTGTGAACTCAGAACGTGTTATTAATAGCTCTGACTTATACACGAGTTTCTGCAGTTTAAAGGTAAATTATGTGGTTATAAGATTTAAGAGTCTTTGCATTGTATAATGACCTTCCAGTTACACTCACAAAAATCCAAACTCCTAGACCAATGCCAGTGGCCACGGTGCAGAAAGTCAGTTGGTAAAACCGTGAAGGCTGCCTGGAGGAGGGGCTGCCAGTAGAGGAAACACCAGCCTTTGGGGGGCAGCTGACCCTGTGACCACCCCATGGGCCTCCTTTCAGTTGCTTACTCAGGGATCTTTCCTACATGGGGCCTTCCCACAGCCAGCCCTTTTGTTTGGAATACTTATGTCCCTTCTCCTTATTTAATTTCTCTGAATCTTTGCTCCCTGAACCTCCCATTCTGCCATGATGCTGCCCCACCCCTTACCTCCCCAGCCCCAATCCCCAGTGGTCACTTGTGCCCTTGTCAGCTCCTGGCATTGTGAGCTGGGGCAGAGCTGGACCTGGTGCCCAGCACAAAGATGGCTTGGAGCTGGCCCTGATGGTCATGGGGTGAATGACAGGCCCTGTGGGAGGGAAGGCACAGTGGGGCTGCACATCACCCTGTCTGGACACTGGCCTTCTGGCTTGGGAGCTGGCCAAGCCTGGGAAAAACAAGCTGTTGAATGTGTGTGTTTTTCACTTCTAAAGCATCAACATTAAAGGAGGCTCACTGATGACTTTGCAAATCATCAATGTGAAACCCAGAATAGGCGCCAGTTCGGATTGTTCTTTGCAATCACCCATTTTCCCAACAAGGGAGGAATTCAGGAAAGAGTGGGTGTAGTGTTAATGTCAACTAAAATTCAGCCAAAGCTAACTTCCACTGCCCACTGGTAGGCTGCTGAGGAGGGAAGGGACTTCTTAGCTGTTTGGAAGAGCTCTGTGAGTTCCCACACTTACCAGCTGTGGATGCTGGGCCAGGCCCAGCCTCTCTGCCTCACCTGTGGAAGGGGTAACTGGGTTTGGTCCAGAAAACCAAACCTACCGCTCCAGAGATGACAGCAGATCTGTGTAAGGCATTAATGCTTATCACGTAATGAGTCAATAAAGGTGGGCTGCTCCCTTGAAAAGTTTTTCTTTTTTGAGACAGAGTCTCAGTTTGTCACCCTGGGTAGAATGCTGTGGCATCATAGCTCACAGCAACCTCAAACTCTTGGGCTTAAGCAATCCTCTTGTCTAAGCCTTCTGAGTACCTAGGACTACAGGAGTCTGCCACAGTGCTCAGCTATTTTTAGAGATGGGGTCTCGCTCTTGCTCAGGCTGGTCTAACTCCTGAGCTCGAGCAATCCACCTGCCTCAGCCTCCCAGGGTGCTAGGATTACAGATGTGAGCCATTGTGCCTGGCCCCATAAATGTCTTCCTTTAAAAACTTTATTTTGAATAGCTTTTAGATGTACAGAAAAGTTGGGGGAAAAATTCAGAGAGTTTTTATACACTCTTTGCTCAGCCTTATGTAACCATAGCTCAATAATCAGAACCAAGAAATTTAATTGATACAATGTTAGTATAATTTATAACAAAGTTAACATTGTAATAATATAAGAAATTCAACTGATACAATGTCACTACAATTCATTATACAATAAAGTAATGTAATCTTATAAGAAATTAACATTGTTACTATGTTACTATAATTCATCAATGTCATAGTATCAGAAATTAGCACTACTATATTTGATTATACAATAAAGTAAACATTGTAATAGTGTGAGAAATTAACATTGTCCCACGCCTTTATAGACCTTATTTGAATTTCCCTAGTTTTCCAGCCGTCTCCATCCTGTTCCAGGATCTCATTCAGCAGCCCACATGGCACTGAGTTGCTACTTTCTTTGGCTACTAAAGTCTGTAAAGGTTTCTCAGTCTTTGTTTTTCATGACCTTGAAAATGCTAAAAAATATTGATCCTATTTTGCTGAATGTTTCTTGATTTGTCTGGTGTTTCCATTGATTGGACTGAGGCTACACAGAGCACAGCAATGGCCTGCCTCTCTAGTGCACGATGTCACAGGCCGTGATGTCAGCGTGACGTGCTGCGGGGGCCTGGCCCTGGCGCCCTGCTCAGGGGGTCTGGCCAGGTTTCTCCTCTTCTGCTTTGTGTCTCTTCTCGTATCTTCCCTCCTGTGGTTAACACTGTCTCGGGGAGATACTGGGAGACTACACAGATCCTTTGCTTCTCCTACATTTCCTCACCGATTTCACAGGCATCAGTGTATTTTTTTCCTGTAACTATTACTTAGTTGCAGTTTGCTTAATGGTGAATTTCTGTTTCCCTCTTAACTTCTACATTTATTAATTGGAGCTCTTAGTTAACATCAGTGTGGCTCTGGGATGCTCGTTTTATTCTATGGATTATAATCCAATACTATCACTATTTCATTGCTGAAATTGTTCTTGGTTGGGCCATTAGGAGCTCCTTAGAGAGCAGCCTTTTACAGCCTCCATCAAGCTCACATGTTGGTTATTTATTCATTTTTTTTTTTTTTTACTTCCTTCCTCTGTGATTCCAGGAGATGTTTGTTTTAGGCTCATCCTTTGTTTCCCTCTCCTCCGGCCTAGATTCAGCTGCTTCTTCAAGCAGCCCTGATTCCTTTTATTGCAAAACTGTTTAGAAACCAAGATCGAGGTATTGGGTGTACACATTCCTGCTCCGGCTTCCTTGTTTCCACACCCTCTCCGTGGACAGAGCTACAAGTTTGTGTGTACTAACACACACATATGTGCAGGTCTGTATTTCTGTATCTTTCTCTCTACATTTGTCTTTATAAACTATGAATATAGGCTGGGTGCAGAGGCCAAGGCAGGAGGATCACTTGAGCTCAGGAGTTCAAGACCAGCCTGAGCAAGAGTGAGACCCTGTCTCTACTAAAAATAGAAAAATTAACTGTGTATCATCATCATCACTGTGGTGGGTGTCTGTAGTCCCAGCTATGAGGGAGCCTGAGGCAGGAAGATGACTTGAGCCCAGGAGTCCGCTGTGAGGTTGCTGTGAGCTAGTCTGACACCACAGTACTCTGGCCTGGGTGAAAGAGCGAGACTGTGTCCCAAACAACGTCAACTAAAACAAACAACACCACCCCCGCGCCCAGGCATGTGTACTGATACCTTGACTTCCATTTAATTTTCTGCATTTCTTATTCTTACCGCCTTCTCCAGGAGTGACAGGTCTGGGACAGACTGTCCAGCATACATGTTTACTTACTTGTTCCTTTCTAGTACACACACGGTTTTGAATTGTTGGCCCACACCCCGTGAGAACACCTTTACTAGATCACAGCATCACGTGCCTTTCAGAGTTTCTCAGTCTTTCTCAGTCACTGGCGTCTGTGTCTCCCCAGCCCCTCGGGGGTTGTGCCTGTCGTTTGTCATACCTGCTGCAGACCCACGGCTCTGGTGTGTTTTAACATCTGGTGGAGCTAATTCCCTTGCAGTTTTCCTTTTTCAGTGCTTTCCTGGCAATTCTCACAATTTCTTTTTCCTTTCCTCCATCCTACCAGAGTCTGAGTGAGTTGGAGTCTCGGCGTGGACAGGGCGACAGAGGTGCTTGTGGGCCGCAGCCACGCTCTGCTCCTGAAACCCAAGGACTAGGCTGATTGAAAACGGAAAGGCAATCTCTCTGTCCCCGTTCTAACTTAATTCATTTTCTTTGTGCGACTGCCCCTTGATGTTAAATTTCCCAAAATCTTTTCAAGATGTTAGTCTAGAAGGCACCATAGGGCAGAGGGCAGATATAGCGTCTGCGGCCCAGGGAAGAGGCTGTGGCTTGTCCAAGGCGACATTGTATCCCTAGGCTCCTACAGAAGGTACATTGTTTCACAGCACCTCGGGGCCACAGCTGGGCATGGCCTGTGGACGGTTCCCTGCCTGGCACTGGTGATTGCTGGGTTCTGTCCTCTCAGGCAGGCAGGCCTGGTCCCAGAACAGTGTCATCACCAAGCTCACTGTGTACCCCTGGGCTGGGAGGTCCCATCAAAACCAGCCCCTGCCCTGAGTGCTGGCAGAGCAGCCCTGAAATGTGACCTCATCCTTCTTGAGCAGAGGATGTAATTCTCTTCTGTTGATTTTTTGGGGGTGAGGTAGATGCTGCTAGAACAGGGTGAGGTTAGAAGCATGTAAATTAAAATGCTTAGTGCCTTTTAGGTTTACTCCTGGTCCCTGGGAATTCTCAGGAAATTCCACAGGATCCCTTTGCCCCGAGCTTGCCAGTGCAGCTTTTCCTCTCCCCGCAGTGCCAGGCTGGTGTCTGGGACTGGCTCACGCCGTGGAGCATCTCTGCACCACATGATACAGGGTGGGAATGTTGGGGCTGTGCATCTTCAGCTACCCTGTCTGCTGTGCATTATACAGCATGTTAGAAAAAGAATTCAAGAAGAGTTTTAGGCTGGGCTCAGTGGCTCACACCTGTGATCCCAGCACTCTGGGAGGCCAAGGAAGGAGGATCACTTGAGCTCCGGAGTTTGAGGCCAGCCTGAGTAAAGCCAAGCCCCATCTCTACTAACAATAGGAAAAGTATCTGGGTGTAGTGGCAGGTGCCACTAGTGTCAGCTACTCAGGAAACTGAGGCAGGAGGATCACATGAGGCTAGGAGTTGGGGGTTGCTTTGAGCTATGATGATTCCACAGCACTCTAGCCTGGGCAGCAGAGTGAGACTTTGTGTCTAAGTAAATAAATAAATAAAAAGAGTTTCCATCAGGGTCATATGATCAGCATACATGTGAACCAAAGGAGATGTGTGCTGACTAGGTTTCCCAGTAGGGTGCTGGGGACAGCATAGAGCTGGGGCAGAGATGAACCTGGAGTCGGAGGACCCCCCCCAGAGGGGGCAGCCGCCAGGTGGGCTTGTTTCCAACTGCCAAGGAGTCTTGTCTGCTGTTTGGACCCCAGGCAGAGGCCCGCTTGGGAGTTCCTAGCCCCGCTCTGCAGGGGCAGTGGGAGAGGAGAATTAAGTAACAGGCCACAGTGACCACGGGGAGCAGGGGAGGCCATCCTCTCCAACACAGCCCCCCACTGACCCACAGACCGCACCTCAGACCGCAGCCCTGCCGAGGGCCTGTGGGCTTCCTCTACAGTGTCCACAGCGGGTCCAAAACACCCTTTGCATCTTATTGTGACATCTCTGGGTTGATTCCCATTTCTCTCCTCCAATCACCAGATCCTGCTCCCTGAGTGGTCGGTTCCAGCTGCTCCTTGGAGTGTAAATTGGCTGGTATTTAACCAGTGTTACCACTTAGGAGCGCAGATTTAACTGAGAGGCCTCTTACCACCTTTTCTTAAATTTGCAGAGCTTTATACAAATGTGTAAATGTTAAAATCTCAGTCCTGCCTGTGCGTGTGTGGCCTCACACTGCTTCTCTGTTCCAGGGCCCGCTGCTCCTCACCTTTGAGCTGGACCCGAGACAGCAGCCGCTGGAGCTGGCGGTGCAGGAGGTGTCCAGTGTGGGCAGGTCGGCTGGGGAGAAGGTGAGCTGGGTCCTTGCCCTGAAGGAAGAAGTGCATTCAGTGCTGGGGCTGGGAGAGTTTGTTTTACTTCAGAACTTTACTGACAATGCAGAACTCCTATACCAGTGGCTGAAAAAAAAGTCTGGCCCATCGACTGATGAGTGGTCCGCCCATGCAGTGGGGTATTATTTGGCCTTAAAAAGGAAGGAAATTCTGACACAAGCTACAACATGGATGGACCTTGAAAACATTATGCTTAGTGCAAGAAGCCACATAATGCATGATTTCATGTGTGTGAAATGTCCCAAATAGATAAATCAATAAAGAAAGAAAATAGATTAGTTTTGCCAAGGCTTGGGTGGGGAGAATCCTTGGGGAGAAACAGACAGTGATTGCTGTGGTGTAAGGTTTCTTGTTGGGTGATGAAAATGTGCTAAGAATGATGGTGGTGATCATTACGCAATTCTGTGAATCGGTTAGAAACCACTGAATTGTGGCTGGGTGCCGTGGCTCATGCCTGTCATCCCAGCATTCTGGGAGGAGCTCTTTAGCTCAGGAGTTTGAGACCAGCCTGAGCAAGAGTAAGACCCTGTATCTACTAAAAATTAAAAACAAAACAAAACAAACTAGTCAGGTATTATGACAGGTGCCTGTAGTCCCAGCTACTCAGGAAGCTGAGGCAAGAAGATGGCTTGAGCCCAGAAGTTTGAAGCTGTGAGCTGTGATGACATAGCACTCTACACAGGGTGACTGAGTAAGACTCTGTCTCAAAAACAAACAAAACATTGAATGGTACAATTTAAACTGGTGATGTATACGCTGTGTAAATGGTATCTCAGTGCAGCTGCTGTGTGTGTGTAACATGCTGTATATATTTCAACTATCTAGATATTACATAGAATTTATTTTCCTATTGCTAATAGTCCATAGGTTGAACTTACCAGACTGTCTGGATACCCTAAATCATAAAGAAGTTCCTGTAATAAGTCCTAAGAAAGTTTCTTTTAAATAGAAGACTTACCCTTATATTGATTATATTATTATTATTGGTGTTGCTATTATTGTTGTTGTTTTATAACTTCTTACCCTTAAGCTCTGAATTTTTTGCCTGTTAATAAAAATAATTTATTTGGCATAAGTACAAAATCCAAAGACCTGCTCCAAATGGAGATATATGATGCCACGGCTGTCTGCTCACACACCTGCTCTATAGTTTGCCGTCTAGAGTTGCAGTTAGAGACCAGTGACAGAGCTACACTGTGCCACCAGCCCCTAGCCCCCTCTGACAGGCTATCCCTGGAGTATCCTTCATGCATGTACAACTTTTAATCATTTTTATGTACTATCTTGCAACAGACTTTCACTATATAGAGCATGGTATTTTGAGGCTCATCCGAGCTGATTTTCGTAGCTCTGGTTCATGTGCTCTAGGTGTAGTTGGGACTCCAGAGGAGTCCGAGCTTCCTTCTTCATCTTCCATGGTTGGGTCACTAACTTGTTTTCTTTTTCACAAATATGGGTTGACTGTCTCTTATCCAGGTTGTTTGGGGCTAGGAGTGTTTCAGATTTCGGATATTTCTGGTTTTGGAATATTTATTTATATTATTTTTTACCAGCCAAACATTCCCAAACCCAAAATCCTCTAGTGAGTATTCCCTTTGGGCATCAGGTCAGTACCCAGAGAGTTTCAGATTTTGGAGTGTTTTGAATTTGGATGTTGGGAGTTTGGACGCCCAACCAGTGGAGGCGCTGCTGCAGCCAGCGCGTGTGACGCTGCCCTGAGTGCCTGTGACGCTGCCCCGAGTGCGTGCGTTTATTGTCTCCTGACGCTGTGGGCACAAGCACAGGACCATCCCAAGGGAGAGGGACTTGCTGGGGTGTAGGCGTGCATATGTTAGTTTGACCAAGTACCTGCAAGTCTATCAAATCCATTGCCAAAGTGGCATTGTCCCACTTCCCTCTGCCCTAGCTGCGTGGGAGAGTGCTCTTTTCTTTCCCTTGAGGATACAGGGGCCACACAGCTGTGTAACTCCCGGGGATGAGTGTGGGAAGTCACCGGGCTGGGTTCAGGAGGAAGCCAGGGCAGCAACATCGGATGCTGGGACCCTCACAGCCCGTGTTGCTGGGGCCTGGTCACAAATCATCCAGTACCCATTTTACAGATGGGGGAGCTGATGTGCAGAGAGCTGCAGGCCCAGCCTCCCTGGGGCCCCTGCCTGGGAAGTCCCTCGGTGGCAGTGTGCACCCTCTCTGTTAGTGACAGATGGGGACTGAATCCTTCTGTGGTCGATGGTTCTCTGGTGTTTTCTGACCCTTTCCCCAGTGAGAGAGGAACGGCACCCAGGGCTGGCCCAGACAGGTGGGGGGAGCGGAGATGGGGAAATAGCAGCAATCCATTCTCAAAGGTCTTTATAGTGTCCAAAAAGCAGATGTAGAAAGTGGATGATCAAACTATATTCCTTTCCTTTTAATATAATAACAGAAATAGAAATAATGGAAGTGGTCTGTGTAAATTAAAAGTTGAAAACACGTAGCCCTTCAACACCCATGTTCAGGGCAGCGTCATTCACGAGCTAAAGGTAAATAAAATGCAGTGTCCACAAACAGTGGAACATTATTTAGCCTTAAAAAGGAAGGAAATTCTAGCACAACATAGCACATTTTGCTAAAGGAAAGGAGCCGTCACAGGCACTGAAAGAGATCAGTCATAAAGAGACAAATGCTCTATGAATCCACTGACGTCAAGTCCCTGCCGGGGCCCATTCACAGAGACAGAAATCAGAATGGTGCTTGCCTAGGGCCGGAGGACAGGGAGTTACGTCATTGGTACAGAGTTTCTCTGGGAAGATGAAGTTTTGTGGATGGATAGTGGTGATGGTTGCACACCAGGGCGAGTGTTCCTAACTGTGCACTCACAAAATGGCGAAAATGATACATTTGATGTTACATATCTTTTACCACAAGCATAAAAAATAAGGAAGTATATAAAAATTTTTAAAATGTTTTATTTTTTCATATAACAAAGGCTTTATTAAAAAGTCATCTTCCTTCCTTTACCTGAGACGGGATTCACAATCCTCGTCAAGCATCAACAGTTGTATTTGTAACATTTATGTTTTAAACTGACAGATAAAAAGTTATATAAATTTATAGCATACGACAGGCCGCTTTGACGCCTGCGTGCACTTCGGAAGGGGTGAGTCAAGCTTACACACGTCGCCGTGTGTGCTTATTGTTTTTGTGTGGCTAGAGCATTTACGATCTACTGTCTCAGCAATTTTCAAGTAAACAGTCTATTGTTAACTTTAATTACCAGGTTGTACGACAGGGCCCTTGAACTTACCTCCTCCTGTCTGAGGGTTTGTGTCCTTGGACCAGCATCGCCCCATCGCCGCACCCCCAGCCCTGGGGACCCCCATTCTGTTCTCCTGCCTTTTCAAAGTCCACATGTAAATGCGATCGTGTGGAAACTGTCTTTCTGGGTCCGGCTTATTTCATTTCACACAGTGCCCTCGGGTTCCCCCGCATTGTCGAGAGCGACAGGGTGTCTTTCCTTTTTCAGGGCTGTGTGCTCGGACACCACACCTTCCCCCTCCGTTCATTCACTGATGGACACAGGCTGACTCCGCAGCTCGGCTTGTGTGAATGGTGCCCCAGTGAATGGACGTGGGAGTGTGGATGTTTCCTCCGTGGGATGTTTTATTTCCTTTCAATGCACAGTTAATCCGTGAACAATGTGGGAGTTAGGGTAACCGACCCCCTGCACAGACATCTGAGTGTAACTGTTGACTCCCCCAAAACTTGATTACTAACAGCCTGCCGTTAACCTAAAGCCTTACCAGTAACAAAAACAGTTAACACATATTTTGTACGTTATACATATTACATGTGTGTTCTTACAATAAAGTGAGCTACAGAAAAGAAAATATTGTTAAGAAAAATCATAAGAAAGAGAGAATATATTTACTGTTCCTTAAGTGGAACTGGATCCCCTGAAAGGTCACCGTCCTGTCATCTTCCCGTGGAGCAGGCTGAGGAGGAAGCAGAGGCGGGTTGGTCTTCCAGTTTCAGGGATGGGACAGGCAGGAGACCATCTGCCTGTAAGTGGCCCTGAGCGGTTCAGACCTGTGGGGTCAGGGGTCAGCTGTACACCTGGTAGTGGGGTTGCTGGCTCATGTGGTGATTCTATTTTTAATTTTTTACGGTACCTTGATACTTTTCCGTAATGGCTATACTAATTTATATTCCCACAAATAGTGTATGAGGGTCCCCTTTTCTCCACCACCTTGCTGATACTTGTTAATCTTTCATCTTTTTGGTGACAGCCACTCTAACAGGTGCGAAATGATGTCACGTTGTGGCTTTACTCTGTATTTCCCCCGTTGGTAGTGACGTGGGGCGTTGTCCATAGACCTCTTGGCCATCTCTCTGTCTTCTTTTGGGAAATGTCCATTCCGATCCTTTGCCCATTTTAAAAGCAGGCTGTTTGTTTTCTTGCCACCGAGGGGTTTTAACTCCTTGTATGTTCTAAACATTAATCCCTGATCAGACCACAGGTCTGCAGACATCTTCTCCCATTCCGTGGGTTGTCTGCTCCCTCTGTGGGCTGATTCCTCGGCTGTGCAGACGCTTTACAGTTTGGTACAATCCCACCTGTCAGTTTTTGTTTTTGTGGCCTGTGCTTTTGGGGTCATATCTAAACATTACTTGGCATAGACCGAGGTCCTGGAGCTTCCCGCTCTATTTTCTCCTAGTAGTTTTGTAGTTCAGGTCTTCCATTTGTTTCCGATCCATTTTCAGTTTATTTTTATGTGTATTGTGAGCTAAGGACCTAACTTCGTGCTTCTCCACAGGGACGTCCAGTTTTCCCAGCACCAGTTAGGGTGTCAGTGGTTTCCTAGCTGTGGAGGGCAGGCTTCACTGAGCACCGGCAGAAGGGTACCGTTTGCAGACACTCACAGGCTGCAGTGGGCCATTCTACCTCAAACAGAGATCATACTACTATTGTAAAGGCAGCACAAGGGAATTGTTGAAAATTTAAAAACACAGAGGAGTATTTTCTAAGAAAAACAGAAGTAATCACTTGAATTGGTGATGAGCTCTGTTCATACGTTGGTGTGTGTTTCTGGCCTTTTTCTCATGCATTTATTTTTTCCTACAATTTGAATTAGACTGCATTCACTTCCTTTTACCCGTGTTATTAAAATTCTTTAAAAATTCCTGTTAATGGCTGGGCACGGTGGCTCACACCTGTAATCCTAGCACTCTGGAAGGCTGAGCCGGGAGGACTGCTGAGATCAGGAGTTCTAGACCAGCCTGAGCAAGAGCAAGACCCCATCCGTACTAAAAATAGAAAAATTAACCAGGGGTCATGGCAGGTGCTTGTAGTCCCTGATACTCAGGAGGCTGAGGAAAGAGGATGGCTTGAGCGCAGGAGTTGGAGGTTGCTGTGAGCTAGGCTGATGCCGCAGTACTCTAACCGGGGTGACAAGAGTGAGACTCTATTTTAGAAAAAATGCTGTTAATGAACATGCACCATGCGATGAGAGTCAAGTGGAGCAGGCGCACCAGCCTGGCGAGGCAGCGGCCTCTGCCGTGTACTCTGGCCTTGGCTTCCCAGCTGGAAACAGAGGGGATTGTCCCACTCCAGGTCCTGACCCTGAGAACAGAATGAGCTACTTCAGGCAGGGCGCTCGGAGCAGGGCCTCACACATCCACACTTGAGCCTGCTGTCTCCACCCTACTTCTGCTGCTGTGTAGTTTGTGCTCACATGTGTTCCTCGCTGCAGACGTGTGGGGAAGAGCACAGCATTTTGAGGGTTCTTGACACTCACTGTCCAGAAAGCAGCCTTAGAAAGCAGGTGGTTAGGCTCAGTGCCATAGCTCAGTGGTTAGGGCACCAGCCACAGGCACCAGGGCTGGTGGGTTCGAACCTGGCCCGGGCCTGCTAAACAGCAATGACTACAACAACAACAACAAAAATAGCTGGGTGTTGTGGCAGGTGCCTGTAGTCCCAGATACTTGGGAGGCTGAGGCACGAGAATGGTTTAAGCCCAAGAGTTTGAGGTTGTTGTGCGCTGTGACGCCACAGCACTCCCCCACCGAGGGCAACAAAATGAGACTGTCTCAGAAAAAAAAAAAAAAAGGACAGTTACACTGTGCTTGTCATGCTGTAGTTACAGTGACGATGCACACTCATTAAAAAGCTCAAAACATGGAGGTAAGTGTCTAAACTTTTGTCTCCTGACCCAACCCCTGCCAGGATAGCACCTCTGTTGACAGATTCCTGAGGTGTTATCCCTGCCGGGACAGATGGAAAGGGGCACACACAGCCTTCTTGTACCTCAGCTTCCTGCATAGTGCTTGGTGTTTATGGTTTCCCTGTCAAGTGAGGAAGTGACACTTGTCCTTGTCATCGCCTTGTTGTGGCTGGGCTGTGCTGTCCTCCTCAGTGGACTGGGCCCACCAGCCAGGTGGACAGCCCTGCTATACCCAAAGCAAGCGGCCTCCTTTTTGTTCAGCTGTGAGCGTGGGAGGAACAGGCTGGTGGTCTACAGAGCACTGCAGTCACCCCCACAGTGGGGACAATCAGCCTGGGCCCCCAGGAAGGGTGACTTGGGAGCAGGACCCCCTTGCATGCTGGAATCACATGCATGGCCTTTCTGTTCTTGGACAAGCGTCTTGGCCAGCCACGGCACATTTTTAGGGCACTGTTTTACGAGGGCATCGAGCCAGCCGAGTCAGTTTCTCTTGCAGCGTGTCCGGGGGGGATGTTAGTTAACATTCATGTGTTAAATGAAGATGAGACACCAAGCCCTCTTTTTAGTATTGTTCCGGGAGTCAGTGTTCTGGAACTGCCATGTAGGGCACTAAGTTTACCACAGAGTCCCTCTTTTTTGGTATCCAAACCACACACCCCCATGGGCTCCGAATGTGTAATGAATTCTGTGTCAGCACCGTCATGTGCTCTCCCAACTGCACATAATTCTTGAAGGGAAAAAACCGTAAGAGAATTGGAGGATCACAGATAACAGGAATAAAAGAAATGCAAACTTATGATTCAAGGGCATTGTCCCCCCTTTCTGAGCTCCCTCTGGGGTGTCAGGTTGGATCTTTTCATCTTTCCAACTCAGCCTTGACAAGAGACATGTGGTTGACATTTGAGCCAAGATAGGGACAAGCCCGCCTGCACCCAGGCTGTTCTATTACATAATGACATCTTTGATCAGCAGATAAGAGTGGAGACTGGTTGGCCCGAATCTCCTGTCTCCTGCCTGCGATCCTGCCCTGACTGGTGATGGGTCTGGGTCTCGCTGTGGGCCCCTCACAGGGCAGCACCGACTGTCACCAGAAGCCTCATCCTCAGACGCTCCCCTCTGCATCTGAGCAGTCACTTCTGCAGATACCGGGTTCATCACAAAACCCTCGTGCACTGGCTGCACAGTGAGGCTCACGGCAGAGTGTCAACATGCAAGACCAATGCTGGGGCCACACCCTCAAGCCTGGGCTGAGCCGGGAGTCATAACACCTTTGACACCAAACATATGTGTCCTTTTTCCCACACCAGCCACCAGTCCTCCGACTCTCTGGCACCAGCTGGGTGTCCTCCGATTCAGTTCAGTTCTCACGCTGTCTACCTGGAGTTAGCACACTGCAGACCCGTCATGAGCTCCAGGTCACTTTCAGTGCTTCTGCCTGACAGGCGGTAAATCGGGATTCCCCTGACGCCCACCCCCGGTTCAGTAACATACTAGAATGGCTCCCAGCACCCATCTCAGGGAAGCGGCTTGCTCACTGTTACTGGTTTATTGTGAGGGCTGCAACTTGGGAACCACCAGATGGAAGGGTGAGTAGAAATTGGGGTGGGGAGGGCAGGGACCTTCGTGCCTGACCTGGGTGAGGACCTCACAGCACTTTGATGAGGTCACCGCCCGCCTTTCGGGAAGCTCTCGGGCTTCCTGCCATAGGCGTGATTGATCACATCAGTGGGTATCTGTGATCAGCTCAGTCTCCAGCCCCTCTGCCTTCCCACTCCAGGGAAGGGAGAGGAGGCTAAAAGTACCAGCCCTCTAATCCTGCCTTGGCCCTTCTGGTGACCAGCCCCATCCTGAAACTCGCCAGAGCCAGAGCCACCAGCCATCTCATTAGCATACAAAAGACTCTTAACCCTTGGGATATAGGAAAGCTTTTAGGAGCTGTGTGCCAGGATCCTAGGAGGGGACTAGACACACGTTGATGCCTGCAGGGCTGTGGCATTTTCCTAAGGGAATGCTCCTGGTGCCTGTCTCTGGGGTGTCTGTTCAGACCTGGAGGGACGCCTGCCCTCCCGCAGCTCAGGGCCAGGCAGCTGGCTCCAGATGGGGCGGAGAGGTGTCCAGAAGGGCAGTTGGCACCAGGGCTTGGGCTTTGAACTTCTCCAGGGGCTCTCTGTGTTGCCTCATCTAGTCTCAGCACGCACTGAACGCGTCTATTTCTCCCTAGACTTTAATTGTGCTCTTATGCAAGAGCAACACGCTTCCTACATTCTCTTGCCTCATGTCCTGGGAGAGGCTTGTTCCAGAATGTTTGACCCAGAAAAAGAAGGCCTTTATTTTCATAGCTCTGGTCCTTCCTCACCCTTGCTGGTTCAGAAACTTCACGCCCACCTTGCCTGCCGTGTGAGGTTGACAAGCACGGTGTGGAAACCTACTGGTTTAGAGACGGTGCTGAGATCTGGGCTTTGGGGGAGCTTCCTTCCCCTTCTCTCTTGGAGCCACGGTTCTGGGTCTGTCTGTGTGAGCCCCACCCAGGCAGGGTTGAGGGAAGAACAGGAGCCTGGGCTGGAGCAGCTCCCTGCCCTGCCCACACCTGCCACGATGCTCCTGACAGCACCAGGCATGGCCAGGCCCCGGGGGAAGGACTTGTGCTCACTCTCGTGAATGCTCATAACACTCCTTGTCGGAAGAAGTATCATCCCAGTGCACAGAGGAGGAAACTGAGGCAGAGGAATGGCCACTAGGCCAAGGTTTGGAGCCCCTGAATGGCAGAGGCTGAAGCTGAACGTCAATTGGCCTCCAGAAATGAACTCCGACCTCTGTGCACATCATTTTTATTCTTACTCCGTCGGTGCTCCTATTCCCACCACTTCCCCACCATAAAAGAAAGGATGCAGATAGGGAAAGGGGAGCTGCAAGGCCCCGGCAGCCTTTGCTTGTGCAAATCATGGCAGCACTCAGGACGCCCCCAGCCGCCTCTGGGCTGAGGGGTGCACCTGTCCACACAAAGGGCACCCTGCAAGCTTCTGGCGCATCTTCTGCTCTCCTCACGCCCCAGCGGGATGCCTGCTCTACAAGGCAACACAACTTCAGATTGTTTAGGTTGCTCTCAGTTGGCCTTTTTTTTTTCCCCTGGTTTGCTTTGTATGACTTGAAATTCCAGGTACCCCATTAACCTGGTATTTATGCTAAAATGCTAGTGGGTTGTGAAATTGTTTTGAACTGGGACATTTTCAAGGGCTAGTGGGTAGAGATTCCTCAATGGAGGCTCCACCCTCTCACCCCACGTGGGAGAAGTGCCTCCCACAAGGCCACCTGTTTGCACCTGTTTGTCAGGGGGACAGTAGCCTGCCCCTGGCCCATAGGAGGCAGAGCGAGAAGACCTGTGGGCGTGCTGAGGTTAGTTTGGTTGGTTGGAGTACAGAGCCCAGAGTGTTTACGGTCCTGGCAAAGTTGCGTAGCCCAAGATGGGGAGCATTACCTGCCATGCTAAAGGAAATGCTTGTACAGGTGTTTTGTTTTAAGACAGAGTCTCACTGTATCTCCCAGGCTAGAGTGCCATTATGTCAGCCTCGCTCACAGCAACCTCAAACCCCTGAGTTCAAGTGATCCTCCTGCCTCAGCCTCCTGAGTAGCTGGGACTACAGGTGCCTGCCATAATAACCGGATAGTTTTTCTATTTTTAGTAGAGATGGAGGTTTCAGCCCTACTCAGTCTGGTTTCAATCTCCTGAGCTCAAGGGATCCTCCTACCTTGGCCTGCCAGAGTGCTGGGATTACAGGTGCGAGCTGCATTGCCCAGTCTTATATATGCCTTTTATGTAGAGTTGAAGAAAGAGCAGCACATTCACAGGTTTTTAAGCTATAGGGCACCCACATCAAGCCCCGTTACATGTCAACAATGCTTCATTGCAGTGCAGTGTTCCTGAAAGCCTTCTTGTTCACTGGAATGTATTTAATAAGAAAACAGGTGGAGAGTGTTGCTGGGGCTGGGCTGGAATGGAGAGCAAGGACCAGGGTCCGGGGCCAGAGCAGGGAGCCCAGATGGGGGTGAGAGCCAGGGGCCGGGTCCAAGGTGCACCCCCCAGGACAGGGTGAGATAAGAGCATCTACCCAGCATCCCCTGGGCCGGCCACTCTCTTGTTTCCAGCACTTGTCATCCGTCCCTGTGATGATACACTTTCAGCCACACATTTCAAATTAGCAGACAAACAGGATTAACTATTATAAATGTTCAGATAATATTTAGCTGTAATGGATTTTACTTTTTAAATTGAATCTCTGTTCCAGGGTAGAAGTATGTTTTGTCTCCAGGTCATACTGGCTTAAAGAATGTTTACAGAGGCGAGAACAGACTGCAGAGCAGGGTGACGCGCTGACCGGGAACTCCGGAGGGTGAGCGGAAGGGCTTGCCTTTCATTTTATTGGGGAGTTTTTTCCCCAGACTATCACAGTGTGACTAAAGTAAAAAATATTCAGTGGTGTCACCTTTTAGATGGATTTTCTCAGCTGCATTGCTAGTTTCTTTGGAGACAAAAGTAATTATTTCCAGTTCTCTGGAGGGTTCTGAGAGGGGCTGAGGCAGCCCTGCAGAAGCTTAATTGAAAAGAAAGCAAAAGGGCCCAGAGAGACCAAAGATGCAGGGACTCAGCGGGAATTTTTGGCCCCTCTAAACAAAGGCACATAGTTTCTAGATAAGAGCTAGATGCGTAGATGTGTGACTTTCAGAAGTTAAGGTCTGGAAGCTGGAAGGTGCACGGAAGAGGTGAAGGAAGGCCTTGCGGCCCAGGCTGTGACGAAGGCCGCGACCTTCTGTCTCACGTCCCCTTTCCATGCTGCTCCCGTTGCTGCCCAGCGACGGCCAGACAGACAGAGCCTGTCTTGTGCTGCGTGGCCTCTCCGTCTTTGAGACCCCTGCCCCGTGCAGCCCACCCACCCCAAAACACCCCCTCACCTATGTAGAGAGGAAAGGTATCTGTTTGGAATACAAGGTTCAGCCTTCTGTTGCTGGATTTTGAAATGGTTTATGTAACTGAGAAATTCTTTACTTGCTTTGGAAGAAAAAGATCTCACGAATGAAGCAGGTGGGCCGATGGCTGGTTGTTTAAGGGAGCTTGTTCCTGTGGGAGCAGAGCTTGGCCTTGTGGGGTCCTGCATTGGGGGCTGAGAGCTTACTCCCCTCCTTGGAGAAGCCCCTCACTCCCACAGATGCTGTTAGATGCTGCTGCTGTTTCACTTTAAAAAGCCCAGTGCTGATGGCTGGCTCTTTCAGAGGGAGACACTTGAAGCCCAAGCAGTAAGAACTTAAAAGCTGAATTTAGGGCCAGATGCAGTAGCCCACACCTGCAATTCTAGCACTTTGGGAGGCCAAGGTAGGTGGATTGACTGAGCTCGTGAGTTTGAGACCAGCCTGAGCCAGAGTGAGAACTTTATCTCTAAAAATAGCCAGGCATTGTGGTGGGCACCTGTCCCAGCTACTTGGAGGCTGAGGCAAGAGAATCACTTAAGCCCAAGAGTTTGAGGTTGCTGTGAGCTGTGATGTTCTACTGAGGGTAGCATTGAGACTCTGTCTCAAAAAAAAAACACAAAAAACTGAATTTAACCAGTTCCCGATAATTGGGATTCTCCAACAACTTGGAAACTTCAGAAGGGATTCTCATGAGCACTGCTGTGTTTGGGTCAAGCTCAAGGGCTCTGCCCACTCCGTGCTTACATGAAATGTTAACCCTTGGCATTCTGGCCACTTGGGACTCTGATTTAATTTGCACCAGGTGCCCTGCCTCCTGCCGGCCTGAGAGTGGCCACCCCCACTCCCTCCCCGTGGTCAAGGCCTTGCCACCGCGCATTGGTTAAGAGAATTTAATCCCCATTGTGGATAACACCTTAATACGCTAAAAGAAGATTACATGTTTTTAAAACCTCCCTTCCATTTGTTCTTGTCCATTTGACAAATGGGACATTATTATTCCCAGGACAGCAGAGGCAGAGACTGAAAAGGATTTGGCCCCAGTGGTGCCAACGGTCCAGTTGACCCCATAGGTAGTGGGTGTTTTGTTTGGCTGTATTGAAAGGTTGGAAGGTGTTCAGGTTGTTTTATTAATGAACTTTTCCATCTGAACACTGAGGGGAGGCCAGAAAGGACTTTTCTGCTGACTGGTCTTATTTGCTTATTTATTTGAGCCCAAGTCTCTGTCACACTGGGTAGAGTGCAATGACATCATAGCTCACAGCAACCTCAAACTTCTGGGCTCAAGCAATCCTCTTGCTTCAGCCTCCTGTGTAGCTGGGACCTCAGGTGCTACCATGCCAATCTAATTTTTCTATTTTTAGTAGAGATGAGTCTCATTCTTGCGCAGGCTGCTCTGAAATTCCTGAGCTCAAGAGATCCTTCTGCCTTGGCTTCCCAGAGTGCTAGGATTACAGGTGTGAGCCACTGCACCTGGCATTGCTGACTGGTTTTTATTTAGAGGGCGGGAAGGCCTGGGGTAAGACCTCCCAAGCGTTTTTGGGAAAAGGACTTCTGACTTGGAACAGTCCCATTTAGTGGTTATGGTTACTTTTGTGATATGGTATGGATGGTTAATTGTGAGCTTTGGAGTTTTGCACTTTAGAAGTTTTTAGGTCCTTATATTTTATTTTTATCTTATATATTTAATTGGGTTTAAACAGGTGCTTGGGTTCTTTGTGTATCAGAGAGTGGGCAGGTGGAGTTCGGTTTCTGTTTGTATCCAGTTCTACAGGATACAAAGAGAAATCAAATTCTTTCTTGCTCAAATCAAGGCCTTAATTAAGCTATTTGTTTTCTTAGTAAAATTCTGATTAGCTTAGTATAGAAGTTTCCAGAGAAATAACAAAAGTACGGAAGTATATGACCAAGTCGTTGTCTTTTTATTTATTTATTTTACTTTAAGCAGTGAAAGGCAGCAGCGGTTGAGACAAGGACAGGAATTTTCCTGGTGTCATATCATCAGTGTTCATAACTCATCTGGCCCCAAAATATGTTGCTCCTAAAAGGATTGTTTGTAGGTCATTTATTTTTAACGTGAAAAGACAACATTTCTTATACAAACATTTTTTGTTCCGACCCTTTGTGAACTCTGGAGATGGTGGAAATATGTAACTAATCTATGAGAATCAATCTTCTGGACACGACCTCACCAGAATGGGTGAGAATAAGGGTTATGTGACCTTCCGCCAGTATTGAGAAGGTGATTTTCTTTTCCTGGATCTCTGGCATTGAGGTCTCCGATCACGGACATTGGGAGCTGACCCCCGGCCAGGGGCTCAGTGTACAGTCCCGTCTGTGTTCCATAGGGGAGGGGAGTGCACAGAGCCCTCGGGGTGGGGTGTGGGCTGTGGGTTGGGGGCAGCCCGTGATTAAGAAAGAAAAGGATGCGTGTCCTAGCTTGGAACTTTGGCTAGTAAGTGGCACAGTCAGACAAAAAAATTATTTTGATAAGCTTGATATTTTAGGTTTTGATAAATCCACCAGAGAATTAAAGAATTTTCTCTTCCTCCCCAAGCGACTCCTTGGAACGGGGTCAGTGGCTCTTTTGGGAATGTAGAGGTCAGTCTTGCCTTACCCTCAGCCTCTTTGTGACTCAGCTTTGGCCAGACACACTAGCCACCTATTGGACCCCCTCCTCCCACCCGGTTGTCTAGTGACCACTGGCCTGGCCACCCAGCCTCCCCCTACCCCCCTCCCAGCCTGTGCACACCTGGCCCTGTCACTGCCTGGCAAGGCACTTGCTTGCTGTTCTGCCCAGGGGTGGCTGCCCTCTCATCCAGGACCTGCTCCTGGGGTAGGATGCTGTGGCAGAAACTAGATATTTCTCTGTGCTGTGAGAGTTATACAGATTCTCTCTCTAAAATGCTTTGTGCCTTATGCCAGGAATATAGTTTGGTTTATTTCTGTTATGACTACTTGTCTTATAGATTCTTGAATGAGCTCATTTTATAATTATGTTTTTTGTATGCTTGGATAACATTTTAACTTTTTGAGATTTTAGATATTCTTTGAATTACTCCCAGATTTTAAAAAACCATGATATATTAATAATTATTTAGGTAGAAGAAATTTCTGGCATTCTGGGTAAATTTTTTTTATTTGTGACATCTATAACTTCTGTTCTTTTTAAGACTCATTTTTAGCAATAGAAAATGGCAAATATCTTTTGCTCTGTCTGGGGAAATGAAAAATCAGCTGTTGTGGAGAAATGGAACAAAGCAATATTTACAGAAAAAGAAACTCTGTGATGTGTGGGCAGGGCAGAGCTAGATTTGGGCAAGACAACAAGCGCCTGAGAAATCCACCAGAAAACAAAGCTTCAAAGTATCGTCTCTAGTTCTGAAACTACTACATAATAGAAAAGTTGTGACTGAATATCTGTCATGTTCAAAATTCTGATTTCTTGTCTCTGATAATGTGTACAGCCAGATTGTTTTATTCAGTGGGATGAAGATGCCTGTGATACGAGGCATCCTCCTTTCCTTGAAAGACGTTTCATGCATACTTGTCTGTCCTCCAGGTGGTGGTCTGTCATGCTGTGGGCCGAGGAGCCCAGTTCTCCGTCAGCGCGGGGCCCGCCTCAGCTCTGGGTGTGGGGCGCCAGCCGTACGATGTGTGGCTGTCCCCAGTCCATCTGCGGGTAAGGCTGGGCTGATTTTACAGGTGGTAGGAAAAGTGTTCTCAGAAACTTGTAGGGTAAGCAAGGTGGGAGTTACAGGGTTGCAAATAGTCATGTCTTCATTAATCACATTCACAAAATAGTGTTAAAAATGTAAGATTCCATATTACACTTTTGTGTATCTGACACCACACACATATATGTGAGCGTGGGGAGGGTTGTACTCAGGGGTTGCCTTTTTAGGCGTTTAAATGAGTCATGGTGTTGTTGACTGACAGAACAAGGTAAGTGCCGTCTCAGATGAGGAGACTGGTTTTAGTTTCAGCTCCGGCTCTAGACCAGGCGTCCTCAAACTACCGCTCACAGGCCACATGCAGCCTGCCTAGGACATTTATCTGGCTCGCCGGGTGTTTTTTGCTACAGCTGCCTGTCCTGCTTAGCAGCCAACTTGTCTGGGGGCCCACAGTCTGGCCCTCCAGTGGTCTGACTGACAGTGAACTGGCCCCCTGTTTAAAAAGTTTGAAGATCCCTGCTCTAGACTTAAAAGTGTGTCACTTGGGAAAACAGCTGGGGAATTCCTCCTTTTAGTTATGGAGAAAGTCAATTTTAAAAGAATCCTTGTTATTTTTATAAGTTAAGAAAAAACCTTAATATTAATTATCACTAGTCCATTATTTTTGATAACAGGCATATATAAAATACATATAATTTTGTGGTGAGAGATACACAAACCAGTGGTCACTGTGACGGTCTCAGTGACACTCTGGGTACTTGGCCATTAAACAGCTCTGTGTCTCTCACATGAAGCCAAATGTTTACTGGAGGTCCCAGTTAGCTGGTGCTTTAAAATTGCAAATGGTCACCTTATTCTGGTCAAGGGATCAATACAATAAGAGTACATTTCAATGCTAAATATATATGCACCCAACTTAAATACTCCCAGACCTATGAAACAGACCTTGATTTGTCTAAGGAATATTATATCACAAAACATCATAATAGCTTGGGACTTTAACACTCCTCTGGCAGAACTGGACAGATCCTCTAAACAGAAACTAAGCAGAGATACAAAGGACTTAAAGATGACCCTAGAACAATTAGGCTTAATAGACTATACAGAATACACCATCCCACAGCTAAGGAATGT
Source organism: Galagoides demidoff (assembly GCA_963574575.1). Classification (NCBI taxonomy): domain Eukaryota; kingdom Metazoa; phylum Chordata; class Mammalia; order Primates; family Galagidae; genus Galagoides; species Galagoides demidoff. The sequence continues at coordinate 49,819 of CAUYQV010111071.1, forward strand.
ATGTTCTTCTCGGCAGCACATAGAACATACTCCAAAATAGATCATATCCTAGGATACAAATTAATCCTCAACAAAATTAAAAGAATTGGCTGGTGCCTGTGGCTCAAGTGGCTAAGGTGCCAGCCACATACACCTAGGGTGGTGGGTTTGAATCCAGCCCTGGCCCACCAAACAACAATGACGGCTGCAACCAAAAAATAGCCGGGTGTTGTGGCGGGCGCCTGTGTTCCCAGCTACTTGAGAGGCAGAGGCAGTAGACTCCCTTGAGCCCAGGAGTTGGAGGTTGCTGTGAGCTGTGATGCCACAGCACTCCACCCAGGGGGACAGCTTGAGGTTCTGTCTCAAAAAAAAAAATTGAAAGAATTAAAATTATACCTGTATCTTCTTTGCCCATAAGGCAATAAAGATGGAACTCAACTCTACCAAAAATTTTCATTCCCACACAAAGGCATGGAAATTAAACAACCTTATGCTGAATGACAATTGGGTCAATGAAAAGATAAAGGAGGAAATTATTAAATTCCTTAAACATAACAGTGATGAAGCTACAAGTTACCAAAACCTGTGGGACAGTGCAAAAGCAGTCCTAAGAGGGAAATTTATCACATTAGATGCCTACATCTAAAAAACAGAGAGTTCATCAACAAACTAATGAATCATCTTAAGGAAATGAAAATGGAAGAACCATCTAATCCCAAACGAGGCAGAAGAAAAGAAATAATCAAAATAAATGAAATTGAAAACAAAAAAGAACCATTCAGAAAATTAATGAAGCAAAAGTTGGTTCTTACAAAAAATAAATAAAACTGATAAACCTTTGGCCAGATTAACCTAGAAACAGAGAAGTAAAATCTCTGATAACCTCAATTAAAAATGAAAAAGGGGAAATAATAACAGGCATCATAGAGATATAAGAGAGATTATCTCTGACTACTACAAGAAACTCTATACCCAGAAATTTGACAATGTGGAGGAAATGGATCAATACCTGGAATCACACCCCCTTCCTGGACTTAACTAGGAAGAAATAGGTCTCTTGAACAGAGCGGTATCAAGCACTGAGATCGAAGAAACAATAAAAAAATCTTCCAACAATAAAAAAGCCCTGGACCAGATCGCTTCACATCAGAATTCTATTAAACCTTCAAAGAAGAGTTCGTACCGCAGAAACTATTCCAAAACATCAAGGAGGAAAGAATCTTCTCAACACGTTCTATGAAGCAAATATCACCCTGATACCAAAGACCAGGAAAAGACCCAACTAAAAGGAGAACTTCAGACCAGTTTCACTAATGAATATAAATGCAAAAATTCTTAATAAAATCTTAGCCAATAGATTACAGTGATACATTAAAAAAATTATATATCACAGTAGGCTTTATCCTGGGGTGCAAGGCTGGTTTAACATGTACAAATCCATAAATATAATTCACCATATCAACAGGAATAAAAACAAAGACCATATGATCCTCTCAATAGATGCAGAAAAAGCATTTGACGAAATTTAGCATCCTTTTCTAACAACACTTAAGAATACAGGCACAGGTGACACATTTCTTTCTTTCTTTCCTTTTTTTTTGCAGTTTTTTTGGCCAGGGCTGGGTTTGAACCCCCCACCTCCAGCATATGGGGCTGGCGCTCTACTCCTTTGAGCCACAGGAGCCACCCAGGTGACAGATTTCTTAAATTGATTGAAGCCATCTATGACAAACCCACAGCTAATATCTTACTGAATGGAGTAAAACTGAAAGCTTTTCTACTTAGAACTGGAACTAGACAAGGACGTCCACTATCACCACTACTATTCAACATTGTGCTGGAAACTGTAGCCAATGCAATCAGACAAGAGAAGGAAATAAAGAGCATCCAAATGGGCGCAGAGGAGGTCAAACTCTTGCTCTTTGCTGATGATATGATCTTATACTTAGAGAACCCCGGAGACTCAAACATAGGATTCCTGGAAGTGATCAAGAAATATAGGAACTTCTCAGTGTGTAAAATCAGTGCCCACAAGTCCATAGCCTTTGTGTATGCCAGCAACAGCCAAGTTGAGAAGCTAATCAAAGACACAGTTTCCTTCTTAGTAGCTTCAAAGAAAATGAAATACCTAGGAATGTATCTAACAAAAGAGGTGAAGGATCTCTGTAAAGAGAATTATGGAATCATAGGAAAAGAAATAACAGAAGACATTAACGAAGGGAAGAGCACACTGTACTCCCAGCTGGGAAGAATCAACATTGTTAAAATGTCTATACTTCCCAAACTAATCTATAGATTTAATGCAATCCCCATTAAAATGCCAGCATCATACTTTGAAGAACTGGAAAAAGTAGTTCTTCATTTTGTAGGGAATGGGGGAAAAAAACCCTATAGCCAAAGCAATTTTTAGTAAGAAAAACAAAGCTGGAGGCATCACTCTACCAGGCTTTTGGCTATGTTACAAGTCTGCAGTGATCAAAACAGCATGGTAGTGGCACAAAAATAGAGACATAGACATTTGGAACCACTTAGAAAACCAAGAGATAAAACCAGTCTTTTATATTCATCTGATCTTTAATAAACTAAATAAAAGCATACACTGGGGAAAAGAATACCTATTCAATTAATGGTGCTGGGAAAACTTATAACCACCTGTAAAAGATTGAAACTGGACCCATACCTTTCACCACTTACAAAAATTGATTCAAAATGGATAAAAGATTTAAATCTAAGGCATGAAACAATAAAAATTCTACAAGAAAATGTGAGAAAAACTCTTGAGAGTGTTGACCTAGGGTAAGATTTTATGAAGAAGACTTCCATGGCAATTACAACAACTAAAACAAATGGGACTTAATTAAACTGAAAAGTTTCTACACAGCTAAGGACACAACAATCAAAGCAAATAGCCTTTAGAATGGGAAAAGATATTTGCATGTTACAAATCGGACAAAGGGTTGATAACTAGAATCTATAGAGAACTCAATCAACAAAGAGCCAACAATCCCATATATCACTGGCAAGAGACATAACAGAACCTTCTCTGAGGAAGACAGACTAATGGCTAATAAACATGAAAAATGCTCATCATCTCTAATCATCAGAGAAATGCGAATCAAAACCACCTTGAGATATCACCTAACCCCAATGAGAATGGCCCACATCAAGTAATCCCCAAGTTGGCAATGCTGGCACGGATGTGGAGAGGGGTAAACACTTTTACACTGTTGGTGGGACTACAAACTAATACAGCTTCTTTGAAAAGAAGTATGGAGAATCCACAAAGAACTCAAATTAGACCTTCCATTTGACCCCACAATCCCACTACTAGGCATCTACCCAGAAGGAAAAAAAGTCATTCTATCATAAAGACATTTGCACTAAATTCATCTATCACAGTTCAATTTACAATGACCAGGAAGGGGAAACAACCTAAATGCCCATCAGCCCAGGAATGGATTAACAAGCCGTGGTATATGTATGTCATGGAATACTATTCTGCCATAGAAAGATGGAGACCTTACATCTTTTATCTTAACCTGGATGTAGTAGTTGAAACACATTCTTAGTAAAGTATCACAAGAATGGAAAAGCAAGTGTCCAATGTACTCAGTACTAATATGAAGCCAGCAGACTGCCTAATTCACCCCCACAGAGGAGAAAACGCATTTCAGTTTGAGTTGGGGGGAGGGGGAACGAGAGGGAAGAAGGGGATGTTTGGGGTGCTCACATTTAATGGGCACAATATGGGGGTGTATGGCACCTTTTGGGTGTGGGATACAACTGCAAGAGCGACTCTACCTAACAAATTCAAATGTGACCTGGTTGGTTGTACCCTCACATTAACCTGAAAGAAAAAATAAGTAAATAAAAGCTGCAGATTTCTGGGCCAATTTCTACCCCATCTCCCGTCCTTAAACTTGACGTCTACTTTGGGCGATGAGCCCACATCATACAGAATTCCCAACCACACAGGAAGATGATACTCCATATGCTTTTCTTAGAAAGACGCAGTTTTAAATAACCAGGACCAACGAGATTGTCTGGCCACCTAAGTGGCTTTTTTTGTTTGTTTGTTTAATCTTCCCCCACCCCCCCCAGTGACACTCCATTTCAGGGAATTGACGAGGTTCAGAGCTGGCATCAGGGACTGAGGTGTTAATGCTCTCCTGCACCCCCACAGGGTGTCCATTCTTTGGACAGTGTGATTGGAAAATAACCTTCAGAGTGTGGGGCCTGTTTTCCCAACATCTGACACACATTTTGGAACTGATGAATCCAGTGAGGGTCACAGACACAAACCAAAAAACCATGTTTTCTGAGATGGTGTTTATTGTTGATACCATTCTAAGCAGCTCATGGAGAGGGGCACAGTTGTGTCTTTAGTCTCCTAGCACAGTTTGAAACCAGCCAGTGGAACCTCTCAGAGCGGAGGCCGCAGCTGAGGATGGTAAATAATTGATACTAAAGGCGGCGGTGTGGCCGCTCCGCTGCTCTTCCTTTGACCAAAGGCACATGAAGGTGCCAGCAGCTCACATGACTCAGCCATCCGTGGCAGTGCGGTTGAAGTGCACTTTTCCTAGAATTGCCTGAAATGATCAGGCAAGGCGTGCATGGTGGGCTGGCCGGGAAGCAGAGGTCATCATTTTTCTCTTACCCTGCTTCTAGCATGAGTTAGAGTCTCAAGTACGGAGTTAGACTAAAATTGTCCTTTTTTTCCCCAAACAAAATTTGAGAAGTGTGGGTGGAGGAGGAAGGGAGGGAGAGGAGATGAAAAGATTTTTGGCTTTAGAAGAGTGTATGGCTGAAAAATGCTATGTTGTTTGCTGGGGCTGCTGAAACAAATCCCACACACTGTGCTCAAATCAGTGCACATTGAAGGTGCTGCTGTCACGGAGGTCAGATGTGCAGTGCGGGCTCAGATGGGGTGTTGTCAGGACTGTTGTCAGGGAGGGTCTGTCCCCTGCTCTCAGGGTTCTGGTGGAATGCATTTCCATGGGCTTGTAGGACTGAGCTCCCATCGTCCCGCTGACTGCTGGTGGGGGCCATTGTCAGCTCCTGAGGACACCTCATTCCCTCCTAATGATGCAGCCAGGCAGAATAACACAAGTCCCACATCACATCACCCTGGCTCTCTTCTGGCTTGTCCTCCTACTTTTAAAGACTCATGTGATTCCACAAGGTTCACTGAAAGGGCCCAAGGTCACCTCCCCATCTCAAGGTCCTCACCCTGATCACACCTGCTAAGCCATGTTAGATCAGTTAGTGACAGGTTCCAGGGATCAGGGGCGGACATCTTTGGGGGTCATCATTCTGCCTCCCCTAGATGGGCAGGGGGGCGGGGTGTGAGCCACTCTTCGAGACTGGAGCCCCATGCCCGGCCTAGAGATAGTCACCCTCTGTCCACAACCTTCAGTGAGCGCAGGGCAGGAGGGCCCTGTCCAGGGCTAGGGATAAAGCACCCTGGGCTCCTTTCTCTCCTCTCTGCTTTATGGCTTGGCCGTACTCTGAAAGAGAGATATGCAAAGGACAGTTTGTTTGAACTATCAGTTTTAAAGAGACTGCAGAGTTGATGACATCTAGCCTTTGGCCACCAATGCAGAGATTCCTCTCTGAGCAGTGGGTTGAGGCTGAGGAAGGTTCTGGAAGAGGGAGGGTGGATTGGTACAGCACATAGTCTGCCAGGCAGTTGTCTATGAAAATAAATGAATAAATGAGCATGCACACACCCCCACCTGTGCACACAGACAGGCACACACATGTCCATGCACACACCACACAAAGCACATGTGCACACAGGTGTGTGGATACACACACCTGCATGATAGAGCGGCCTTCAGTAACCTTTATCTTTCTTTAATAGCTGGAGCTCTGTGTGCAAGAAGGGAGAGAGGACATCCAGATCAAGTGGTCCTTCATCAGTGGGCCGGAAATGGCCATTAAGGTCCAGCCCAAAGCCGAGGGGGAGGTCAGTGCGTAAGTTTTTCCATGGGTGTGTGTGAGAGGGCGTGCACATGGGCCAGCTTATCTGGGCCAGGTCTCTGCACACCTCTGATGTGGGTGGCTTCCTCCCCACGCAGCCTGATTAGGGCCTCCGGGGAAGTGGGATGGGCCTCTGGCCTGACAGGGCACTGGGGGTGGGGACTTGGATGGATTTAATAGGGCCCCCAACCTGGGTGCACCTGGACTCACCTGGCTACTTTTAACCTTTGACTGCCACCATTGCATCCAAACAAGGTGTTTGTTTGGCAGAAGTGATGCCTGTAGGCCATTGTTCATTTTACAAACAAAAACTTGAGGACACATGTTATTGTTACGTTACTTGGCTTAAGTCTATAGGCACCAGATCCTTCACTCTCAATATTTTCAGTTTTACCTAAAATGATAATAATAACAACAGCAAGAGTATATATGAATATGGACTATGATAAATTTGAACTTGGGTGAATTTTTTTTTTTATTTTTGAGACAGACCCTCAAGCTGTTGCCCTGGGTAGAATGCCATGGTGTCATAGCTCACAGCACCCTCCAACTTGGGCTCAAGCTATTCTCTTGCCTCAGTTTTTCTATTTTTAGTAGAGACAGGGTCTTGCTTTTGCTCAGGCTGGTCTCAAACTTGTGAGCTCAAGCGAACCACCTGTCTTGGCCTCTCAGAGTGCTAGGATCACAGGTGTGAGCCACTGCGCCAGCCTTGGGTGAATATTTCTTTGTTATTGTTGTTGTTGAGACAGTCTCTCTCTCGTCACCCAGGCTAGAGTGACATGGCATCATTGCAGCTCACAGCAACCTCAAACTCTTGGGCTTGAGCCATCTTCTTGTCTCAGCCTCCTGAGTAGCTGGGACTACAGCTGCCTGCCACAAAACCTGGCTAGTTTCTATTTTTAGTAAAGACAGGGTCTCACTCTTGCTTAGGCTGGTCTCCAACTCCTGAGCTCAAGTGATCCACCCGCCTCAGCCTCCCAGAGTGCTGGGATTACAGGTGTGAGCCACCGCTCCTGGCCTTGGGTGGATTACTTTGATTAGTAAGAAACCAAAAATAACCAGCAGCGCAGCATTTCCTAATGGTTGTTGGCATCCCTGGACACCTTAATTGGCATGTTTCCTTTCTGAGTGCTCTACAGCCAAAGGGTCAAAACTCCTGAACCCCCCGCCCCCCCCCGGGCCCCACGGGAGGAGGGTTAATTGGGTGAGAATTTTTTAGCACTTATATGCAACCAAGGCGAATGAAACCAGGGTTCCCCTTGGCACCCCGTCACATCTGATTACCATGTCCTCTCTGCACGGGAGGGAACTTCACTCGAGCTCAGGCTGAGGCTGGGTCCAAGGGCTGACCCCCAGGGCAGGGCTTCTTTGCTCTCCGCAGGTTTTACAAGGATGCGTCTAAACCCTGAAGGTAACTTCCTTCCTGTTTTGCATGGTTTTGGTGCTGGAGGAGGTGAACTTGGGAGCAGGGAGTGGGCAGGTGAAGTTGACTTGGTGACTTTCTTTTCTTCCCAGGACCGGGTGGTTGAGACGAATGCAGTAGCCGACACTCTCAAGGATATTTTAAAGTGTTTGGTTGGCTCTGCCTCCCCGTCAGTGGTCCTGAGCACCAGGCCTGTGAAGGTGAAGGAGGTTCAGGTGAGCCCATCTGAGGGGTGTGGGTGCTTCTGAGCCTAAGGAACTACGGCTGCCTTGCTTGGAGGGTCTGTGTGCACATCCAGTGTCCTCTGCCTTCTGCGGCAGGGCCGAGAGGGCAGGAGCGTGTGTGGGTAGATGATGACCATGGGTTTGGGATGAAGCCTTAGGTCTAGAGCCTGGGGTTCAAAGTTGCACGAGGTGGAAGGAGGAGGTTGAGGGCCACCAGCATAGTCCCACCCTGGTCAGGCCTGGGTTCTCTGCTTTTCATGAGCCCAGACTTGACTTCACTATTCAGAGCCTTGGAGCACCTCCTTTCTGGGCTCAGGAGACCTGGGAAATCAAATTGGCAGTGACAGCATTGACCCAAAAGCAAGGAGAGGAAGGTGTGCTGGGCGGGCTAAGGTGGCTTAGTCGGGGCTGGGCCAGCCTGCTCTCCGTACCCCTGCCTGCTGCCCCAGCCCCCACCTGCTGCCCCTCACCCCTGCCTGCTGACCCCGTCTCCACTTGCTGCCCCTCACCCCTGTCTGCTACCCCCGCCCCCACCTGCTGCCCCGGCCGCCTGCAGCAGCACTGGGAGGTTTTCATCTTTTGGGGGTGCAGGACGAAGGAGGCTGCTCTCTACTGTGTGGCCACCTTCTGTGTGCTCCTCCCCCTCCTCATCCTGGGTCCCATCTGAACCACCTGATGAGGGTGCTACCTCTCTGGTTAGATTCTCTTTCAGAGTTTTTGTCCTGGTCATTTCGTGAGGCCTGAGCCACACAACAACCCATTGCTTAAGGCTGATTTCTCATAGTCTGATTAGGTGAAACAGCACTTACAGTGTCCCTGAATTAAAAAAGAAATGTATCGGAACTGATTTTCATGAAGCATGATTTATTATGCAGTTCTTGGTGAAGTCAGTTTGAAAATGTCACTTAATATGATCTGTATGGTGCAGACTCTTGGTCTCTGGCTCTTGCTAGGGCAGGTGTCACCAGCTGTCAGTACAGAGTCCGGAGGCTTTGACAAATGTTAGTTGATTGCTGTGTTTTGTGCTAAGCTGGGGTACTGAGGGTCACAAGACTGTAAGAAACTATCTTTACCCTCCTGATGCTTACAGTGCAGCAGAGTGAGCAGCCAGGTCACCAGGCAGAGCAGGGAGGGCGGGGGCATGTCCCTGCAGCTTCCCAGGGGCTTGAAGCTGGGGGAGGGGAGGCATGCGGGGGTTCCCAGGACGGAAGAGCAGAGTGTCAGCCTGTCCCTTTTGGTAATTCTGTTATAGAGGTTTATTTCAGATCAGAGGTGACTATTTTGAAGATGGCAATACATTTTTAACTTCGATATTTGAGAAATGTCATATAATAAGAATTTATCAAGATTTATTTATCAAAATAGCATATGTAATATGTAGTAGTATAATATGTCGATCAGGGTCTTCTAGAGAAACAGAACCAAAATATGTGTTTATGAGATAGAGAGAGTGGGTGTAAATAAATTTATTATATAATAGACTTGACGTGATTATGAAGGCCATTAAGTCTCAGGACCTAGAGTAGACAGCTGGAGACCCTGGGAGCCTCTGGTCTAATTCTAGTTTAAGACTGAGGCCCCGAGACCCAGAAGAGCCAATAGCCTATGTTCCAGTTCAAAGGCCGACAGGCTCTAGATCCAGGAAGAATCAGTGTTTGAGAAGACAAGAAAAGACTCGTGTTGCTCCTCCCAGCAGTCAGGCAGGAGAAGTCCCCATTATTCATAGGAGGCTCAGCAGTTTTGTCCTGTTTGGGCCTTCAGCTACAGCAGAGCCTCCACCGCTGACCACTCTCTACACTGACCACCCCTGCTTAAGTTGCCCTAATTCTCATAGACTGGACATGTATCACGTGTCCGTACCAGTACAGCAGGCCCAGTTCCTTATGTCGACCACCCCTGTGTGGACCAGCTCGCTGCAGTCCCCGGAGTGGTCAGCTTATAGAGGCTTTGCTGAAATTGGATGAGGCCCGCTCACATTAGGGAGGACAATCTCCTTTTTCAGTTGGCTGACTCCAGTGTTTCCAAAAACACCCTCTCAGACACATCCAGAATAAGGGTTGACCAAACAGCTGGGCACCCAGGGCTCAATCAAAGTAACACAGAAGGTTAACTGTGACACATACAGAACTGAGAAGTATTTCATCTCCTTCCCTGACGTGTGGGTTGCTCTGTCCACAGAGCTCTGTGCCTGAATTTTAAGGACTTCTACAATTTCTTTTTGGCCCCCCAGCACTCTGAGCTCCCATTTGGGAAGTGCTTGGTTCAAAGCAGTGTTTTCTAGAGCTGGACTTAAAGAAGACCATGTCACTTGATGTGTTAGTAAGATCCCCTCAACAAGTGTTCAGGTCAAAGCAACATGGAGCATCTCTGCCTGGAAAGTTCTCCCTGCAGAAGGCCTACATGGCCTCTGAGAAGCCCTTCTGGCCCCCTACCCCCCCAGTGGAAGCAGCAGGTGGCGGGTGGAACCTGGTTTGGGAAACACTGGTTTGAAGGTGGGCTTCTTCCAAGGGGGACACTCTCTAGAGCAGTGCCCTGCTGCCTGTTGGAGGACGTGCTGAGATGGTAGCTGGTGCCAGCTGAGCCTGCCTCTGTCCCCTCATTTGTGCAATGCCTGGTGACCCTGGCCTGCCATGTCCTGCCTGGTTCTGGAGGACAGAGGGCACCTGCAGCCTCATGCAGATGTCCTCCTGCTCTGAGGACTGCCCCTGGGCACAGAGTGTGTGTGCAGATGTCCTCCTGCTCTGAGGACTGCCCCTGGGCAGCATGCCCAGCCTCTCTCTCCCCACACGAGCTGTGGGCACTGGCATCGTGGCCCTGTGGCTTTGTTAGGATGGGAAGGCTCCCGCAGCGGAGTGGTGAGGGGCAGCACTCCTTCCCTTCTCACAGCACAGGGGGCTGTCAGAGAGCAGACCCCAGGCACAGGTTTCATGTGGACTCCTCCCTGGAGCAAGAGCTCAGAGGCCCCTCCTGGATCCGGGGTCTCCCCATGGCCAGTGCTTTCTGTTTGTGTCTTGGCAGGACCTCCAGCGTGCTGCCTCTCCTGCCCAGGACCCCTGCCCGCCTAAACCTCCCCGGGCTCACGAGCTGAAGCTCTTAGTGAAGAGCATCCGTGCCTCACTGCTGAATGGTTCTGGCGCTTCAGGTGGGTGGTGGCAGGGACAGGACCTGTCTGCACCTGGGTAGGGCAGGGCTGCCTGGGGGGTCAGGGGGCCTTTGGGTGCCCTGACAGCCCTCCTGGGGGCCAGGAGAGCCTGGCCTTCTTTTGAGAAGAGTGTGGAAAAACCTAATGGTAATACAGGCATTAAAAGCCAGTTCTCCTCGGCACATGTGGAGGCCGAGGGAGGCGAGGCTTGTGGGTGCTTGGCCCTTTTTCTTTGGTCTGGAACGTTCCTGTCTTTCTTTGCCTTTGTTTGTTTGTTTCTACTATTGATCTAGCGCTTGGTACGTGCTAAGCTCTCTGACCGGTGTGTAACTTCTTCTTTACTGTGAATTAGGGGCTGGGTAGATGGCTGACGGGGTGTCAGAGGCCTCTACTCACTGGGGACTCTGGCGCTGGGAGACAGTGGCTGCTGTCAGAGCCAAGGCAAGCAGCAAGGGCAGACACCCCTTAGGGGTGAATCCTCCCTGCTGTCGAGGCCCTGGACATGGACTCGCCAGGGCCAGTACGCACCTTTACATGGTAACTCAGCTTTGCTGAAAGCCCAAGAGTTTGTTTCTATTGTATGAGAATATTAGCAGTGACTCGTTTATTTGCAAAGGTGTCTTCCAGTTCCAGAAGCACAGAGAGGCCACATCTAACCACTGAGACCCATCTCCATGCTATTTATAGATGATGTTTTTGGTAAAAGTGATCAAATGTTGACCTTTGAGTCTGTACTGCCCAGAGGCTGAGAGCAACTCCCAGGCCCCTGTGGCCCAGGTTGGGTCCCAGCTCTAGCTCACACCTGCTGTGAGACCAGCCTGCTTCTGCCTCTGCCAGGATGTGCCCTCCACTGTGTCCAGGTCTCCCCCAGGGACCACTGGGTGACTGTGAAAGTTATGGAGAATGTGTGAGGGTGCTCTGGGCTGGGGACCATGTGCTGGTGATCGTGGATAACTCAGTAGACACGTGCTGGGGACTCTATGCCTAAGGGGACGTATCGCCTCAGAGCAGAAATAGCTGTTCTCTAGTGAAAGGTCCTTTTACTTAGATCAAACACCCCAGAAGACCTTTGATTGAGCTGTGTCAGGTATGACACTTTTCTGTTGTAAGTGGGGGAATGAGTTCTCTGTGATATATCTCAAATTTAAGAGTCATCCCAAATTTATGTTTGGGCTTTGGCAACTTGATAGCCTCGTCTCTGTGGGTAATAGTGCTGCCAGGGGTGGGGGGAGGGGTTCCCTTGCCTGGGAGGCTGCCCCTGCAGCCAGGACTGATGGAGGAAGTAGGGCACTTGGGGTCACTCCAGGAGTGTTGACATCAAGTCTGGGAAAAAAATTTTTAATCCCAGTGAAATCCTATATTTTAAGTTTGTAAACGGTAAATGAAAGAAAGAATGGACTGTCAGAAGTGGGTAAGCCAAGACAGTGGTCAGTTAATTTGGCCTTTCTTTTATATGCAAACAGTGTTTTTTTGTTTGTTTGTTTTTTTAGACAGAGCCTCACGCTGTCACCCTGGGTAGAGTGCTGTGGCGTCACTGCTCACAGCAACCTCCAACTCCTGGACTAAGCAAGTCTCTTGCCTCAGACTCCCAAGTAGCTGGGACCACAGGCACCCGCCACAAGGCCCGGCTATTTTCTTTTTTTTTGGTTGTAGTTGTCGTTGTTTGGCAGGTCCAGGCTGGATTCAAACCCGTCAGCTCTGGTGTATGTAGCTGGTACCTTAGCTGCTTGAGCTACAGACACCGAGCCTGCAAACAGTGTCTTAATGCCATTTAAAAATAAAAATAAAATCTAACTTGATGTCCCTTTATTTGGTTGCAGGCACCACTAACACAGTGTGCATGGCTCAGCTGAACGACCCAGTTCAGAGGTTCTCCAGCACCCTAGCAAAAAACACCAGTGACCTGACTTGGGAAGAAGAATTCACCTTGTGAGTACAGCCTGGGTTGTCAGAGGGTGGTTTCCACAGCTCTGTGTGTTCAAGACTGCCAATCCAAAATCATTTTATAGCACTGTTTATGCCCCAAAATAAAAACCCTCTGAAAGGTGGATTTGTTTTTAAAGGCAGCTGTCTCACGTCAGTTTCTTCTCTTGCCCTGTTGTGACAAGAGAGAACTGTCACTGGGTTTCCTACTTGCCTTCAAAACACGTCCCACCCAGAGCAGAATAGAAGGGAACTTCTGACTGATGCAAAGCTGACAGAGTAGAAAAAGGGAACAATTTAGGCCACTTGTAAATAATGATACAAGAATTATGAATAAAGTATTATCAAATAGAATCTAGCAACACATTAATAAAACCAGGTGATTTGAGATCATCCTGAGCAAGAATAAGACCCCTATGTATAAAAAATAGAGAAATTAACCAGGCATGGTGGCACATACCTATTATCCCAGCTACTTGGGAGGCTGAGACAGGAGGATCACTTGAGCCCACAAGTTTGAAGTTGCAATGAGCTATGATGATGCCACCAAACTCTAGCCCAGGCAATGGAGTGAGACCCTATCTCAAAAATGGAATAAAATGAAATAAAACCAGTTAAATTCATACTGGGAATATAAGGATGGTTAAGGATGGTTTAATGTAAGGGAATCAATTAATGAAATTTATGATACTGCTAGAACAAAGAAAGAATAAACTTTGTATCTCTGTATATGCCTGAAAGATGTTCAGTGGCATTTAATACCCATTCTTAATTTTTAAATCCTTAATCAGGACAAAATTTATGGAAACTTCTCTAATGAGATTTTTTTAAACTCACTGTAGAGTTTAAAAACTAGAAGCAGTCCCACTGAAGTCAAGAGAAGGATGCTTATTATTTTGTTCTAGAAGTATTAGGTTAGCATGATTAGATTTAAAAAAACAATGATATGCAAATACTGAAAAGGAAGAGGCAAAACTAATAAGGGTCATATTGCATACATGGACTATTCAAGAAAGTCAAATAAAACTATTAGAAATAAATAATATTAGAAAACTAATAGAAAATAATTCAACAAAGTAGCTGACTACTATAATGTTGAAATCAATTGCTATCTAATTAAAATATAAATAATTAGAAAAAGTAATGGAAGAAAATGCTCAGTGTATATATGAAATCTGATAATTAAGTTCAAGAACTCATTCTAGAAAAAGTGCTACGTATTGCTTTGCTGAATATCATTACAGTCATTCACCTTTGGAGTACTCCCCTTGGGAAGCTGTGCACTGATGCCAGCACCTAGTCCACCCTTCAGAGCAGTTTTGGAGCTCTTTTTCTGGAATGACCATCAGGGCTGTCATCGTATGGGATACAAAAACATACAACAGCAATGATGAACACCACTTAGCAAGACACCATTACACATTAACAGGAACACAGCTGTGAGACCTCGATATACCAAGGTTATGGAACCTTACTGAGTTGTTTGTACAGTGCTACCAGTAAACGCATGGGAACAAGATCATGAACTTAATTGTTAGACCTCATACGATGACAGCTCTGATGGACATTCCAGAAAAAGCGTTCCAAAATTGCTTCGAGGGTGGACTAGCCCCTGGCATCAGTGCACAGCTTCCCAAGGGAGTCCTTTGAGAGTGACCACAGTGATGTTTAGCAGTGAGCTAGGTAGCACTTTTTCCAGGATGAGTTCATGATCATTGACAAAAATATGAATACACCCTTAGAAAACTGGGCAAAATTCCTGAACTAGAAATAGAACTACTGATGCCCATAAACTCCTAAAAAGATACTTAATCTCAGAAATAAGGGAAGTAGTGCAAACTTAAATGAAAGAGGAAGAGATCATTTTCCCCCGATAGGTTGGTAAAGAGCAGGAGAGTGAGCATGGCAGAGGAGGCGTGAATTGGAATAAACACTGGATGTTATCAATAGGCACGCATATTAAAAACCCTCAAATCCATGTGCCTTTTGACTGGCAATTACAATTTTCCTAAGGAAATAATCAGTGTGGAAGGATAATGTTTATCCCAGCTTGTTTATAGTTATGAAATATTGGAAGCCACCAGCCCTTTATTAAGGAGTTGGCCACGTGAAATCTCTTAAGGCCATTAAAGGTGATGTTGATCCGTAGGGACTGGAAAGATGTCCCCGTCATCTTCATAAGGAAAGTGGGTTTCAGAGGAGGGAGAGTGTCGCGCTCCGCGTGTGCCCTTAGATCGTTATGTAGCTGTGTTTTCGGTACATGCAGCTCCTTCAAGTTAATGAAAGTTAAACAAAGTTACATTGGGTTCCTTAGTTTGCACTGGCCACATCACGTGTGCCGTGGCTGCTGCATGGGACAGTGCCGCTGTCGTCATCGCAGAAGGTTCTGCTGACAGCAGTGGAAGACTGTCACCAGATATTAGCAGTGACTGTTTCTGAGTGGGAGGCTACAGATAATCTTCCCCTTTTTTGCTTGAATGTCTCTATAGTTTCTTAAATATTTGTGACTTTATTTCTCTCTACAATCAGAAGAAAATGCATATTTTGAAAAAATAATAAAGTATTATATTTTTAAGGATTTGCACCTTTTTCCTCTTTGCCCAGTGAGTTGAATGCCAAGTCAAAGGAGTTACACCTGCAGATTTCGGAGGCAGAGCCGTCCTCAGAAGGTGGGTGTCAGGCAGAGGGACAGAGGCCTTGCCTGGGGCGGGGGCGGGGGGAGGCAGAGACCCAGCAGAGGAGCCTGATCCCCCCCCAAACTGTTCTGGGTTTTCTAAGGGAATGTTCACTGGAAAAGCAGTTTCAGATATTTATAAGGTCACATATTTTTTGGATGTGTTCAGCTTGCTTTTTATTTTTTTTAATCCACAATCTTTTATTTAACACTTCTTGGCTTAGACAGTTCTGAACCCTCCTAGTCTCAACAGTCCTCCTTTTTATACATTTTTTAAGCATAACAAAAGAGACGTAAGATTTACCATCTTAGCCACTGTCAGGTGTACAGTGGAGGGGCAGGAATACACTTGCAGCCGGGTGCAGCCATCACCCCCTCCCTCTGCAGAGCCTCTCCCACACGGGCCCACTTCCTAATGGGGTGAATTTCAAGTGACTTTTCCTTGTAAGGTGTAAGCCACAGTGGCTTAAATTGGAACACAGCTTAGATACAAGAAAATAGCAATTCAAGGTGAAGCACTAAAGCGGACATGGACTTGTGTGTGTGTATACAAATCTTTTCAATATTTGTTGGATTTTTAAAAATCCCTATAAACGTATGAAAATTAGAAAATAGGGACCCTTGCCTGGCTTATCCAGCCATGAAATCAAGAGGTAGTCATTTCTCCTAACTCACAAGTTTTGTGCTAGTTATTAGCAAGAATTCTGAGGCAATTTCCTTGACCCTGCGGTCCTGAGATGACTGAGAGGTCCAGAGACAAGCCTGGGGTGGGCAGGGGTCAGGGTGGGGCACTATTTGCCTGGGGAGAAGGCAGCTTCTAATCCCGTTCTTGGGTCACTGCTCCTGCTGACCTGCCCAAATTTCATTCCAGTCCAGGCTGGTGGGACCTGTGAAATTTTAAACTTACAGAAATGATGCACCGTGCGACCATATAACGTTCACTCAAACTTACCCATTGGTAACATTTGCCTGAGTTCCTTTATTATTCCTGCTCAATCTCTCCACCCTCTTCTCTCCCTCCCTCGCCTTCCTCACCCTCAGCTTCTCTTTACACACAATTTGAGGGAGATACCTGTATCTTGGCCCTGTGTACCTAAATTTGTAGTAGGTATTTCCTAAGATAAGTGTGACCTTCTCCCCATGGCCACAGTACAGTTCTGCACTTCCCGAATTTGCACTGATTCAGCTCTTTCTGTCTGTATTTCTTTCTTTCTTTCTTTTCTTTCTTTTTTTTTTTTTGTAGAGACAGAGCCTTACTATGTCACCCTCAGTAGAGTGCTGTGGCGTCACAGCTCACAGCAACCTCCCACTCCTGGGCTTAAGCAATTCTCTTGCCTCAGCCTCCCGAGTAGCTGGGACTATAGGCCCCTGCCACAACACTATTTTTTTGTTGCAGTTGTCATTGTTTTTTTGCAGGCCCTGGCTGGGTTCAAACCCTCCAGTCTTGGTGTATGTGGCCAGTGTCCTAACCACCAAGCTGTGGGCACTGAGCCTGATTCAGCTTTTTAATGCCCCGTGGTGCCCCTCACGGCAGCTACCTGTCACTCCAGCACGGGGTCAGGATATGCCTGAAATTGTCACAGGGCTCTGGTCATGCAGCACTCACAGGCTTCCTTCGTCTCTCATGACCCTGACCCTTTTTATAATGTTCTGAAACTTGAGCATTTCACGTTAACAGGACATGGCAGGTTGTTCTTGCTGGAGCAGTTCACAGTGACCTTTCTGTGTCACGGGACCCTGTGGAAACACAGCAGCACTTCTGTCTCCCGTCTTTCTAGGTCTGTTGGCCGTGGCGACGGTTCCTTTAGATTTGTTTAAGAAGCAGCCTTCTGGACCACAGAGCTTCACACTGAGCAGCGGGCCGGCCTCTGGCAGCTCCGTGTTGGGTTCGGTCACAGCAGAGGTACGTGATGTCCCCCGTGGCTGGCATCTGGCTGGACCCACTTGATCTAGGGCCATGTTTTTCATTTTTTTTTTAATCTCATGGCACACTTGAACTTACAGTTAAACTTGCAGGACACACTTAAATTATGTTGGTCAAAAATCAAAGTAAAAAAAGAATATACTTACTGTGCTTTGAACTTCTTTCAAAAATAATTAAATTAATGATCTTTAAAAATGTTGTGGCACACGGGCTGAAAGTCACTGATCTAGGAGCATCTTACCTTGTGTCCGCCACAGTCTCACCCTTGCCCGCTCTCTGTTGATTTGTCAGCTTTAGGAGATGACGGACCGTGATGCCCCTTCACAGGCCCTCCGGAAAGGCCTGGTTCAGTTTCCCTTCACTACCAAACTTTTATCCCATCACCATGTATTCACTTGGCGTGTTTGAGCCTGGGCCTCATGGTTCTGTTAATTCTGGGGAAATCTAGGTTAATTGGAAATACTAAGTGACATTAAGTGAAGAGATCATTGGTTGTTCCGGAAGATGCCAGAGTCCATGGCTGATGGGCTTTTGCATGAGCCACAGAGTAAATGCCAAGTCCTCTCTGTAGTTCTCTTACATAGAACCCGGTGAACAGAAGTCCTGGCAGGCCCCTCCCTCTGCCCCTGCCGCGAAGATTGAGAAGGACCGCATGGTGATGCCCTGTGGGACCATAGTCACCACCGTCACCGCCGTGAAGACCAAGCCTCGCTTCGACATGGGGAGGGCGTCCCCGCCGAGCTCAGGTGAGGCCCTGGAGCACAGCCTCCCCGTGAGCTCTGTGTAGGCGTGTCCCCTGTGTCCCCTGTATGTCCTGCTGCCATTGCTCTCGGCTGCTGCACTGAGTCTTTGTAAGAAAATCTCACAGCCCAGGGGGATGGCGGTTGGCAAGATTGTGCTTAGTGTTTTGTTACAGCTGGACAATTATCTTTCTAATTCTGTCCAATAAACCATGATAAACTGTGGCAGGGTTCAACCCTATAGTGCAGGCTGAACTTAAAATCTTAGTCTTTTAAATAGTTAGACTTTGTATAACTGCAACCAAATTCTTTTACACACTCCATTACATTTATGTGGAAACATCAAGCTATCTTATAAAATTCACCATGAGTGGTTAGTGTAGACTTTCTTAGGTTAAAAAATCATTTGTTAGAAGGCTTGACAGGATATCACTGAAAGCCAGCTGAATCCTATACCTGTCCACAGCCTCAGCCACACAGATAACCTCTAAGTGTGCGATTGATTACTTTTTTCCATTTTGACTGCATCTCTGCTTATGTAAAAGTATTGTCTGCCCAGAATAGATGACTTTGTGTGGTTCAGGATTGCAAAATAGCAAGTGAAATTCTGGCTTAATTAAAATGTTTCTGAAATTGGCTCAGCACCTGTGGCTCAAGTGGCTAAGGCACCAGCTACATACACCTAAGGTGGCAGGTTGGAATCCAGCCTGGGCCCGCCAAACAACAATGATGGCTGCAACCAAAAAAAAAAAAA
>CAUYQV010111072.1:0-53847 GCA_963574575.1 Galagoides demidoff
ATAAGGTTATTTAGTTTCCATGTTTTTGTATGAGTATGCAGATTCCTCTTGTTATTGAGTTCAACTTTTATTCTATGATGGTCCAAAAAGATGCAAGGAATAATTTCTGTTCTTTTAAATGTGCTGAGGTTAGACTTCTAACCTAAGATTTGATCAATTTTGGAGTATGTTCCATGGGCTGATGAGAAGAATGTGTGTTCAGTTTTGTTAGGATGAAATGTTCTGTAGATGTCTGTTAAATCCAATTGTCAAATGGTTAAGTTTAAGTCTAAAATTTCTTTGCTTGCTTCTTTTTGGAGGATCTATCCAACACTGCCAGAGGTATGTTAACATCTCTGACTATTATGGTGCTGGAGGAAATCAAGTTGCCCATGTCTGTTAGAGTTTGTCTTATAAATTGAGGCGAATTCTGGTTGGATGCATAAATGTTATTAATTGAAATTTCATTATATTGAGTGTTACCCTTAGCAAATATGAAGTGACCATTCTTATCTTTCCTTACTTTTGTTGGTTTAAAGCCTATTGTATCTGCGAATAAAATTGCAACACCTGCTTTTTTCTGATTTCCATTTGCCTGAAATATAGATGACCATCCCTTCAGCCTGAGTCTGTATTTATCTTTTAGATGAGATTCTTGTATGCAGCAGATATCTGGCCTGAATTTTTGTATCCAGTCAGCCAACCTATGCCTCTTTAGAGGGCAATTTAAGCCATTCATAATAATTATAAATATTGATAAGCCTGGTATAATTTGGGGTATTGAGTTTTTTGAAAGTCCTGTGGACCTTTTTAATCCTTTCATCACTGTGGAAGTTGTAAATTGATCAAAAGTTTCTAGGTGAGTTAACTTTTGTGGTGGAGAATTGTACTGGTCATTATGGAGGATAGGTCTAAGAATATCCTAGAGAGCTGGTTTAGTTATGGCAGATTTCTTCAACATGTGAATGTCATTCAGTATTTAATTTCTCCATCATAAATGAAACTCAGTTTAGCTGGATATAGGATCCTGGGTTGAAAGTTATTTTGTTTTAGCAGATTAAATGTCAGTGACCACCCTCTTCTAGCTTGAAAGGTTTCAGCAGAGAGATCTGCAGTCATTCTAATATTCTTCCCCTTGTAGGTTATGGTTTTCTTATGTCTGGCTGCTTGCAGAATTTTTTCCTTCATTTTAACTTTGGCAAAGTTAATTATTTTGTGCCTAGTAGATGTCATATTCGGGTTGAGTCATGCTGGGGTTCTGAAACTGTCTGGTATCTGAATTTCAGAATCTCTTGGCATGTCTGGAAAGGTCTTCTTCATTATCTCCTGAAGAAGAATCTCTGTGGCTTTCAAAGCCACTCATCACCTTCAGGGATTCGTATAAGGCAAATATTAGTTTTCTTCAAATTATCCCAGAGCTCTCTAAGAGAATGATCCATTTTTGTGCTCCACTTCCCTTCCTTTTTGAGTGTTTTTGAGCATTCAAAACCTTTGTCTTTAATGTCAGAAATCCTTTCTTCTGCTTGCTCCATTCTGTTACTGAGGGATTCTACTGTATTTCTCAGATCTTTGAGGGCTGCAAATTCTTGTCTCAATGTGTCAAAATTTTTGGTGATTTTGTCTTTGAATTAATTGAATTTTTGAGGCAGCATTTGAAATGCTCCTTGAATTTCTAATTCCAACTTTACCTCCATTTTATTAATCTTATTTGCAATCATAATTTGATTTCTGACATCTCAGCCATCTGTTTATGAATGGGATCTTCTGTTGTGTCTGCAATGTTGTTCCTTGGGGGAGTTGATCTACTCTGATTATTCATGTTATTGGAGTTTTTCTGCTGATTTCACCCCATGATTATTTTATACTGTTTGACTAGGTGAGTAGATAAGGTGAAGTTAGGTTGGGGGCTCCTAGAGTAGTGATAAACCAGTCCTTTGCCCAAGAGCTGGGACTACTGTCTGTACCTTTTCCCCTGGAGCTTTGCAAAGGACCTGTACAGTGCTATGGCCTGAGAAACTGGGGACTTGCTTGGTGTAGGGATAAATAGCTCTGTCTTGTTTTCAGCTGGTTTCTGACCCTTGTGAAGCCATTACTTTGGGTTGAAGTCTTAACTTTGTAGAAATACCAGCAGTTAAGTTACCCCGCCCCCTATGCGTAACAACTAGAAAAGGAAAATCAGACCTTCCCACAACCACACACCCAGGGTACCACTTTGGATCGTCCTCAGGTGATTGGTCCAGTCCAAGAGGTCCACGTCAATTGTCCCTGTCAGCACCAGTCTCAGGTGGGAGAGTTCAAAATGTGTCTGGTGACGGGATAGCAGGGGTCTGCTAGCAGCTCAACTATGACTGGCTCCAGTGCTCCATGAGGTCAGGAGGACCCACCCAGCAAATGAATTAGTCTGGGAAGTTTGGTGCTTACTTCCCCACCTTGCACCTCTGTCACATCCAGTCACTGAACCCCACAGGGCTGTAACCCAGTTCCCTTAAATGAGCAGATTCTCCAGGGGTTTGTGCCCCCCAGAGTCACAGGGAGATCTTTGTCTCCTCGATGAGGCCTCCGCTCTCTGCCACTATCCAGTAGGGGGAGCTGAGGCCTGACAACCTTGGGTGATTAATGGAGGCTGAGGCAGTTCACTCAGTTCTAGCCCCACCTTTGATTGATATTGCTGACAGAACAGAACAATTTCACAGAATTTGTTTCTGTCCAGCCTATATTGCCCTGCAGATCAGACGCAGTTTGAGTTTACAGAAACTGTGACTTAGCCCCTGTCTGTGCCACTGCCCTGTTTGTCTCAGCTGCAGTCTGTGTTGGAGCGGACGCTCTGTGTTGGAGCGGACACAGTTAGAGCTCACACTCAGTTGTCAGTTCCAGCTTCTGCCCACCTGCCTTTGTCTCACAAGCAGCTTGTTCCCACAGCTGCTGCTGCTGCAGCTGCTCTGTGCCACTGGGCACCCCTTCTCCCTCTCCCATAAGGTTCCCTCAGTTCACCTTCTTCTCCTTACACCTGTGCCACAGAATCAGCACAGACCAGCAACAGCCCATTCCCTGTCCACAACTCTCAAGAAAATGCCCAAGAATCTGGATTCCATGGGGGACAGGCCTCCAGACCTCAGGGTGAGAGTGAAGGGGAGTGTTGGGAGTTCAGAATTGCAGGTAGAGAATATATAGTTTTATGCCTGGCAAGAGAATGTCATGGTGCATTCCTCAGTCTTCTCTAGGGAAGGAGTTCTGTTTTTTAGAAGGTGTCGCCTGTGGGATAAAATAGGAGGGGATCTGAACTCTGCTTGCTTGTTTGTATAGAGTATACTGTGAGCTGTTCTCATGGTGGGGGAGTCTCCTATCCACTTGGCGATGGATTTTGTACCTATTGTTTGTTTCCTTGGGAGTCACAGCTCACCTCAGCAGGGTTGATGTGCATTCTTCAGCCTTCTCTCTAGGCTCAGATTCAAACCATCGGCTTCCTTGCTAAACTTCTGTCCTTTAACTCTCCTTCCAGATGAGAGCCTCTGTGGAAAGCTGGCTCCAGTTGGCCATCTTGCCTCTTCCCCCTGTGTGTTTTTAAAGCACAATGGTTTTTCTCCATCACAAACCCATGTACGGGATTCTCCCATTTTGATGGGAGAAAAAGTTAAGCATCTGAACTGGGTTTTCCATACACAGGAGGGACATGAGTCAACCCATGGAAATGCCTGATTATGCTGTGTTTAGCTAATAAGGACGATGATGTATGATCTGAGCCAATCCACATTTAGTTCTACGCCATGGGCCTAGGGGGACGTGTTCCTGGATCTAGAAAGGAGCTTCCAGGAAGGAGGACATCGTCAAGCCCTTCCTGACAGCATCTCCTGTTCCACACTCCTCCCCTTCCACCTCTCATCTTTCAAACGTGCCACATCCTAGAGTTTTCTGGCAGGCTAGTTCATTCAAGATGAGTTTGAAGTACCTCTAGAGGAAAAAAGTCTCTTATCAAATGTGTACCAAAGCTACTACAAAGAAATGTACACAGCACTTTATAAACTATTTCTTCAGTGTAAGATTTATTTAAAAATAACCTTGGTTATTGGAGATATATATATATATTAGATATATATATCATGGGTTTTCTGTCTAGTTACTGAAATGCTGAACAATATATATGTTTTCCAGCAAGCTGTGAAGAAAGTTTTATATT
Organism: Galagoides demidoff; assembly: GCA_963574575.1. NCBI lineage: Eukaryota > Metazoa > Chordata > Mammalia > Primates > Galagidae > Galagoides > Galagoides demidoff. Next base: position 4,154 of record CAUYQV010111072.1, read on the forward strand.
ATTTCAAAAGTGGTTATGGACATTGGTGTAACTTGAAATCCCCTCACTGATAATTTCTAATGGAATTAGAAAATTGAGCTTTTTAACAGGAAGACCAATAATTGATATACCACGGGAGGATGCAGGAGAAATTTCTACTGATGTTATACAGATCATTAATTTCTGTAAATGGTACAGTGAGATGCTATTATGGTAACAGACAGTGGTGATTTAGGAATAATAATGTTTGTTTGAATTGTATGGAATTAGATAAAAGACTGAAAGTTATCAAGTGTTGTAAACAATCTGGGCATGTGGAGCAGAATGCAGACTCCCTGGGTATTATAGTACCTAGTGTTTGCTTCATACTGCCTTCAAAGACACCTGGCTTCAGTCAGTAAAACCACCTGCTTGCTCCTATAACAAGGAAGGCACAAAAATCTGTTTTAGTCATACCCAATTTTACATGAAAACAATTTTAATGGAAGTTTATTTATATATAATTTTAAGGGTACTTTAAAAAAATAATATTCAGGCTCAGTGCTATAGCACAGTGGTTACAGCGCCAGCCACATACACCAAAGGAGCCAATCTCAAAAGCACAAGAAGAAAAGTATATACACCTTATTTTCCATACGTAATGATGGTTTCTTTAGGTGACTCTGTCTTTTGTGTGTGTGTCTGAGTTTAAAGAGAGGAACCTGGCCTGGGCCAGCTGAGGCAACAATGACAACTGTAACAAAAAATAGCTGGGTGTTGTGGCAGGCACCTGTAGTCCCAGCTACTTGGGATGCTGAGTCAAGAGTATCAGTTAAGCCCCCTCTACTGAGGGCAACATAGTGAGACCTTGTCTCAAAACAAACAAATAAATAAATTCAAACTTCATGAATTCAGAATTAAAAAGCCAAATTGTATCAAGTGCTGAGATAATGCATTTCTCTAATGTCATTCCAATTTTCCTTTTCTCTTTCTTAGTGTCTGAGGCAGATGGGGAAACTCATGACAGAATGCTGGGCTCACAACCCTGCTTCGAGGCTGACAGCCCTGCGTGTTAAGAAAACACTTGCCAAAATGTCAGAGTCCCAGGACATTAAACTGTGATATGAAAGGAAACAGTAAGCTTCTCTGCAGAAAGCCAACAGATACTTCTCTGTTTGTGGGCCGAGCAGAAGTCGTTAAAGGAGCATCCACAGTCACAACCTTGAACATCGTCCTGCTTCCCAGTGGGTTCAGACCTCCCCTCTCAGGGAGCTCCCTGGACAGAGACAAGTTCCCAGAGGCACGGATTGCTCTGTGTCTGTCTGCAGGAGGGAGGAACCGCTTGGGTAACTTGTTCAAGATTTGATGCATGTTGCTTTCTAAGAAAGCCCTGTATTTTGGGATTGCCTTTTTTTTTTTTTAAAGATGCTTTAATTTTGCCAAAATATAATAAATAATGTGGATGTTTTAAGGTTTATACTACTATAGTTTAACTAGTAACAGCAAAAGTTCTTCCCCAAAACTCCGCTGGAAGGTAAATTAAAATATGTGTTTTTTCATTGGTAAAACATTGTTGCACTCTACAAACCAAAAGTCAGTCTGTGAAGTTGGAGAACATAGAATGGAGCTCATCTTACCAACCCCCCACCCCCGGCTTCCTCAGACCACTGGGGCCAGCCCCGCCTTTGAGGCTGCCACACAATGTGAATGCACCTGGGTACAATACCACCTGTCTAGGACCAGTTTTGGAATTCCTGCAGGTGGCCTTTTCGCAGCTTCAGACAATATGGAACAAATGAAGGTTTTATGTGACTCTTACGGGAGTGTTGATGGGGTTCTTCAGAACCACTTCGTGTTTCTGGTTATGTTAGGCTTTTCTTTCTTGCTAAAATTCCTTCCTTTTCATTAAAAGATGTTTTGATGTGCAGAGAATTGACCTTGCATGCTTTTGATCTCTCAAATCAAAGGATCAATATTAAACAAAATTGCCATGGTTGTGCTGAAGACAAGATGCTTTTATAGAGATGATTTGCTTTTGTGTTGTAAGAAGAACGCGTCGGCAAGCTTCAGGGAGGAGGATGAGGGTGCGGATGGTTTATTTCTTTGAGCCAATCTCAAAAGCACAAGAAGAAAAGTATATACACCTTATTTTCCATACGTAATGATGGTTTCTTTAGGTGACTCTGTCTTTTGTGTATGTGTCTGAGTTTAAAGAGAGGAAGCATCTGTTAAGTTAATGTAACTAAATTTTATTTTAAAAATACCTAACTGTAACCTGCAGATAGGACAGCAGAGGAGAGATAGTGGAGGCCACCAAATACCATGACTGCTGTGATTGATTATTCTAAAATAGATAGGGATGGAGTGTGTTCAGCGACATTTCACACCGAAGGAATGCTGACTCATTCTCATATTCAACTCGCTGTTTAATTTGTTAATTTTTCTTTCTGTAGCACTTGTGCAAAACATCTCTTTATCAGCTTAGTTCTACAGGGTTTTAACTTTGGAGCAACATAAATAAAATCTCTGATAAGGCTGGTATTCCTTAGCAGTAGAAATCACTGAAGTCTAAAATTGGCACACGTGTCTCTCAACCTTAGGCATTTACATTTCCTTACTGTGGTTTTCTTTTGCTGCTTAGAAATTCTGTAGTGGTTAGTAAAGACTTTGGAAGTACTTTCTTTCCCCTTGACCTTAAAAAAAAAAAAAGATAAGAAAAGAAAAGAAAATTTCTTCCAGAATACTCCAGGGGGCAGTGTTTTATAACACATTTTCACCACTGGGTGACTGAAGGATGAAAGATTTTTGAAAATTTGACAGCTGCATGAAAAATGAGAAAATATTTTCCTCACTTCTGAAGTAGACTTGCAGCTGGTGACTTGTTCATCCAGAAAACATCTTAAAGCAGTGAGTGTGCTTAACAGGGAGGGGGAATTAGGAGGAGAAACAGTTATTCCGTATTTCACCTTCACTCCCCAGTGCTTCAGAGCCACATGAGCCATAAGAAAGAATTTTTTAATCCTTGAATTTGAAAAATTTTGGGATTTTTTTTGAACAAGTAAAACAGTTGGTTCTAAATACAATTGTAATCAGAATGCTGCTTTTATTGATACTAAAATAACCTCAGTAGCAATGTACAAGTTCCTTCCTCTTGTGTTAAATAATATTCTTTGTGATAGCTTAGAAGTAATAAGCGGTTAGAACTTTAATCATCTGAGCCTTGGAGAGAAACTTCAGTGCCTCTAAGCAGATCCTCTATAAACAAATAGTAAATGTCTTATGCCGGTTGGAGATACATTTGTGTTTCTTGAGTTTCCCTAAATTTAGTGGGGTAGGGCTTATGTCTTAGCTAAAATTATGTTTTCTTTTTGGTAAATACTTGAACATTGATAACTTCAAATCAGAATATTTTGTGGGGAGTTGATGATTTAAAAGTAAACTAGATTTCTAAGGGTGGTTTTGGCTCCAGAATGGAAAAAAATTAAAATAGTATCCAGATTTCTTCTATATTATTTCTTTAGTTGCTTTGAAAAAAAAAATCAGTAGCTCACTTTCTAATCCCTGACCTGACTTATTTACTATGAATATTATAAAAGTATTTCTGAGATACTAAAAAAGACCCACTTAGCTATTAATAGTCTTTCAATGGGACAAGAATTTATTTAGGAATAGATGTTTCTCTGTATTTTGCCAAAATCCACTTTTCTTAGATAATACTAAATTGTTCTTAAAAACTACCTACTCGCTTCCCAGTACTCTTTTAACTTTTTAAAATTTCTAGTAGCTCAGAGGTGAATTTTATTTTTACGTTTTGTTTTCCACTCAAGTAAGTGAGAACCTGGAAATTGATAATGTAGTTGATAGGTTACTTTTAGGACTATCTCAAAGGCTAAGATTTTCTCCTAACCCCTCCCTTGCAAAGGACTCCTAAATTATTAGTTGTTAGACACGTTTTGTATGCCAAGATGTTCAGGTTTATAGTTTATGTTTGTATATATTATATATGTGTATATATAAATATTATGTTCAGTCTGGAGTCTGGGTCAACTCCATTGTGTGGATTAGAGAGTAAAATATTATGGTTGATAAAGTACTAAATGAAACATAATATTTATTTATAAAAGTGTGTAGACAGTTAAATTACGAGTAAAGTGCTCTGAGCATTATGAGGATACAAGCCTTTGACCTCCTGGAAAGCACCGCTGGAAAGCCACTAGTGACAATTTTTGAATTCCCCAAACAGAAAGCTTCTTAGAAGGTGTGCTAAGATTTTATTTGCCAGGAATTCTCTGACACATTTCAGCTGAAGTGTAGTCAAGTCTAGCTCGTACTTAGTAAGGACCACGTTTCATGTTCCTGGGGTCATGCATATTCATGAAGAGTTTTATGTTGTTGGTCTATTCTGGTTTTCTTTGTTTGTGGGTGGAAAGGCACTGAGAGAAAGAAGTATAATTTTTTTAAACTTGAACGTGTTCAGTATTTATATCTTCTTAGAAAACTGAGTCCTATAGATAGCAGTGGAAATGAAAGGAGTGGCATCACAAGTGATTTAATTTACCAGTTAGGATTCCTCCTGTAAAACAAAACAGAACTCCACAGTGCCGTATTTTTTTGGAGAAGAGTTGGTAATATATAGGGGTTTTGTTGTCTGTTTCCAAAGCAGACTCATTTGTGTTCTTTTGGGGAACCAGTGCCTTACGGAATTTGTATATACTGTAATTATTCAGGACTAGGGAACAAACAATTGTATTTGTTACAAATTGTATATGGCTTTGTTTTAACATTCCCCTAAATAAAATGGTTTCATTCTCTCCTTGGAAAAAACACGACTGTTCTTTTATAATTGTGCCTTTATTTTTTTGTCTTCAAAAATTTCACGTTGTAACAGGAGGGCAGGTGCCCCAAGGAGGCAGACACGGGGAGGGTTGTACAGTTTGTGGCACAAGAGTGAGAGAGACGGTCTGATAGCTCCTATTGCCCTGTAGTTCGGCAGCACATGCATCTGCCGAGAATGAGGGCAAGGCCCGGGGCTCAGTGGGTTGAGAGAAGTGAAGGTTCCCACGTTGCACTGTGGGAAACCGCAGCTGGCTGGGGAAGCACAGCCAGGTGGGGTGGGCAGCGCCGAGTGCTGGCTGGGCCGGAGGACATCAACTGTGGCCAGAACAGGCTCACTCATTTCCTACAGGAGTGTGACTAGGCACGTTTTGACCTGTCAGCTCAGTTTCTTTCCCATAAGGACGAGAGTGATGTTAATATCTATTGCATGGAACTGTTGGGAAGATGAAATAATCCATGCACCAAGCATGCGGTAAGTACCCCGCCGTTACTCTCAGCTAGTAGGACAGAGCGCCGCTTTTCTCTGTGGCTTGTGACTTTATTTTTCTACTTGCAGCAATGACTGGATTCTTTTAGGGCTGGAGTTTATCAGGCATATAAGCAACAGGTCCTGGAAAATAAGAATTATTGTCATCAAGGGGCTGGGTGCCCTGGGCCAGTGTAGGGAAGGAATGGAAGTGGGGCAACGGCTAATAGGTCTTGGGTTGAGGAACCTGGAAGGGGTTGAGCAGGTATTCAGTCCGAGGTGGGCTGCGGACAGGCTGGGGTAGGTGTTGCTGGTGGGCAAGCTCCTTGGTGGTGAAAGAGGAACCTAAGAGGCAGGCCTTTGTATTTGTTGTCTGCGTGGGTTGGGAAGTTTCCAGGGTGGTGGCAATTTTGAGGAGAGGAAGACTAGGGGACAGAATTCTCCAAGCTGCAGGAGGATGGGCAGTTGGGGAGGCGGAAGAGGGGTTGGTAGGGTAGGAAGGCCCGAAGTGCAAAGGAGGGAGTTTGCTGAGGGGCAGTGATGTGGGAACTGCAGTGCTGTGTGCAGGACCCACCATCCTGCCCGCAGCCGTGGGGGACGTGAGTGTGGAAGGATGAGGCCATTGCTGCCGTTGCTTCTGCCTGGTCATGGGGGTGAGAGGGAGCAGTTAGGGCTGCTTTTCCATGGGCTGTGAACCCTGGAGGGCAGGGTGGGAAGTTTGGCTTTGAGGGGATCTACTAGAGATTGGATCAGGACTGAGGAACCTGGAGCCATCTGGGGAGTGGATACAGGACCGTTTGCACCTTACACTCTGGGGCCTAAAGAGTGTGCATATGACTGGTGACGTCCAGCTGGCTGTGCCCGGACCACTGCATCCCAGTGCTGGGGTCAGACTGACCCAGCTCATGTCCCGTATCTGAGCCCTGATCTTCTCACCTGTAAATTGGGATCAAAATACCCACTTCACAGGGCTCTTAGGAGGAACAGATGGGATGAATCTGTGGAGTTCGTGGTGGGCCCACCAGGCGTGGAGCAAGCACTCCGAAGTACTGCTTTTTCTTCCTTGCTTTAGTTTTACGGGATGTACAACCAGCCACATTTAAAACCAGGCAAGGCTTGCTCGGCTTCACCTTTCCTGTCTTCTCTGCCCCCACCTCTCCCTGCTCTGGGTTCAAATCAGACTTGTCACAGGCCTCAGAGGCAAATAGTGAATCCCAGGTGAGGAAAAGTTTCTTTTTCTGCCGTGGATCATTTTGTAAGCTACAAGCTTGGTGGCCCTGCCTCATTACAGCAGCAAATTACAGATGACCCCACTTTCAAGAAAGCTCTTGTTTCTGGCAAGTAATTCCTACACTAGGTTCGGTTCTGACAGGAGCCCAGCTGGAGGTTCTCAGCCAGCAGAGGGATGGAGCGGAGGGAGGCCAACTGCCAGGGCCCCCAGTGGCCTCCACTGGCAGATGAGGTCCCAGTCCAGGCCCCTTACTGCCTTGCCCTGGAACACCTTTGCATGCTGTCCCGGGAGGGCCCGCAGCATGGGGATCTCAGCCAACCCAGCTCCTCTAGGTCAGTAAGCTGGGAACGGACTGAGTCTGTCACATGCTTCCTGTTCATGTACAGTTTCTGTGTGTTTTTTAATTTGAATTACTTTCTTTTAGGTGGAATTGGAATTCTGTCCTTCAGCTGCGGGCATTGCTTTTCCCTTTGACCTGCCCAGGTTCCAGCTGGCTTATTTTCATTACTTCCTTCTCCCTGAACAAACACTGGATTTGTGGCCTCAGCATCACATGGGAAATGTGATCACAAGTCATGGACTGGGACGGTTTGTCAGGGCTGGTGTGATTGCTCACAGGATCTGGCTACCTAAGCTGGGAGAGGGGGCGGTGGCCAGTTGGGCATCCATCTGAGGACACCTTTCTAGGTGCTTCTCACTGAGGAACAGGCTGTCCACTAAGGGAGTGGCTGGATGTCCTGTCCCAAGGTGACCTGTCTGTCTGATGCAGCCCTGGCCTGTGTTACTGGACTCACTGTTCACAGCTTACCTGCTAGTGTAATTATTTGCAAACTTCATTTAAAATAGGCTCTCTGAGTTAGGGACTAATGCTATTTATTTATAACCCCTATGCCCCAGGGAATTGTGACTCAGATGCTCAGTGACCCTGTCCTCACCCTAAACTGCCCATTGTCATCACCTGGGAGTTTTTAAAACTCACTGCTCCAGACTCAGACCAGTTAAACCAGACTCTCGGGAGGTGGGAACCAGACAGTCCCTTTAAAACTCCTCAGGTGATTCCAATGCGCCATAGTGTTTGCATAGAACATTCTAGAACCACCTGTGCCTGTGGGAGGTTGTAGTCACCATCTTTTTGGGACCCGAAGGACTTTTGTCCAACTGAAGAAAACACCCAGTGACTCTGATTACAGAGAACTTTGTTAGGGAGAAAGGAACAAGGAGGCAGCACTTTCTGTTGCTTATAAATATAATTTATTACCTGTTTAAAAATTCTTTCTTACATTTTGTACATGTTGGCTGACAGAATAAATGCAGGCAATTTACAAACCAAGGGGACTGCAGGAAAAATCGGGATTGGGAGCCAGGGAGAGAAAAGAGGCACACCCAGAGCTGGCACCCCTCACCCCCGCCACGGAGCAAGGTGACGGGTGGAGTGTCCAAAGGGCACTCCGCCGCCAGGGGATCTTTTAAAAAAGGATTTGCATAGAAGATACAGCAAGAGGGAACTCCACAACAACAAAGGAAGTGTTCCATATCAGAAAAGCCAAGGTTGTGGTGTTTTAAGAAAGAAAAATGACAGAACACAAAACCTCAACTTGACCTTTATGCAGCTGAACTGTTCCAAAGGGGACAGCAGGTGGATGACACGGCCTCTTCAGCACAGACTGCTGGGGGTTTTCTCCAACATTGGTCATCTTTAGAAAAAGAGGAGAGCCACCAACACGCTCCAGCTCAACATTACACTCAGTACGTGACGTGGACATCCAGGACACACATGGTGATAACACTGCCTGCAGCTGGCTCAGTCTGCCTGGGGCAAGGGCGTCACTCCCCATGGCCTGTGCAGGGGAGGGTGAAGGAAAGAAGGTAGGGCACACCTCCCACGTGTTCTGATTGCTGCCCCTTTTTCTTTCTGTGGCCGGGAGGAGTGCACGTCTGAGTTTCTACCTCTATGTTTACTGGTATCATTACTGACATTAGGAATATACAGGGCAAAGGCATTTTCCACTAGCCATAGGTTTTTTGCTGCTTTTATGCTGCCCTGATTTGGTTTGCCTCAATGTAAAAGTGTAGCTGACTGAGGTCATGATTCTCTGCTGTTGCCTCCCGTAGTGCCGAGGATCAGAGGCTGAGAACGCGCCCATCAACCCTTAGGCTGCTGACCGGCCCAACCTGCCTACAGTTCACATTCTGAACTCCAGCCCTGGGGGTCATTCCACCCTGGGCAGTGCCAGACTCCACTGCAGGACTGATAGTGCCTAGTCCATAGACCTTTTGTACTTTAAAAATGACTGAAAATTTAGGCTTATGTGTAGGTGTTCTGACCTAAAACTTACAATTTTGCTGAAGCACAAATCTGAAATGGTATGTGAAAGGGCTGGTGTACAGCAGCAAATACTAGAATTATGGGTGGTAGACGGCTGTCTCTGGGCAGCTTCCTTCTTTTGTACTTAACGAGAGACTGCAATTCTCACGATATTCTACAGGGATTCCCAACTCGGGATTCAGGAAGATCTCCAAACAACTCCCTTCAGTACACAGGAGTCTGAGTATACTCAGAGGGCTGGGGAATAGCCTCTTACAGTTACTTGGCTTTGTGTACTAGTGTGTTTGTGGAGTACCTGTCCTTTGGTCATGCTGATGCCTCTATGACCATGCTGGAATAGGTCTGGGCACACACTGTTTGCTTGAATGAGCCTATTAATGTTTTGCCACAGATCATTACAGGGAGGTGACAGGTCTACTGAAAAACCTGGGAGCTGTGAACTCTTTGAAGACAGACTATTAAAGGAACATTTATGTAAATAGGGGAAACCACAAAAGCTTCAGGAAGTCCACTGCCAGACTAAGCCTGTAGAGAAAACCCACTCAGTGACATCCAAAGCCATCTCCTCACTTTTCAAAAATAGCACTCTGGAAATATTTATGACTTCATTTGGTTTACTTGGCCTGTATGGACACGGGCTTAAATTAAAGTTTAAACTAGCATTCTGGAAATATTTATGACTTTGTTTGGCTTAGTTGGCCTGTATGGACACAGGCTTAAATTAACATTGGTTACAATGTATTTATTCCCCTTATGCCATATTCCATTAAAAAAATCATTAGAGATGCAAGGAAAATCTTTCCAAGTGATCATTACAGTCAGAGATTATACAAATAGCTCTCGTAGGGTAGAGAAACAGGACTTCCTTATACAGAGGCAAAAGTTCTAAGGATTTTAGTTAACATTAGATCAGTAAGGTTAAAAATATATATAAAAAATACAAAAACAAAAACAAAAAATCAAAGTATAATAGTTGGTCCTGTGAGGCACTCGAAAGGTAAAAAATGTTCTGTTAACTTGAGATAATAATAAAAATATTCTTCCATATTTGATCTATAAAAGCTAATGCTCATCGGCCATCATCACCTTGAGAAATAATAGGCTTTGAGCAATGACGTTCTGATTCACAAAAGCCCTTCTTTTCTCAAAGGAGATGGGTAAAACTCAATTTCATCTCACTTGTGTTTCCAGGGCCCTCCTTTCTCTCATTAGCCTTGGACTTGCACCGTGGTCTGCACGAGAAACTGATGGTGACTGTGCAGAAGGACTGCTCAGCAAAAGCTAAAACTCACATTCAACTTGAAGACTTAAAAACTCAACACGTAAACTTCTTCTTCCTTCTTTGCACTCTCTTGCAGGTCCTTATCTGGTTTCCTATTTGCTTGGCCCCATAGGGGCAGACCTTATTAGACTAGGCAAAGGCTTGTGAAATCTGGGGAGACGGGGTCACCTTACTGATTCCCTTCCGCACACACAGGGAGTAAACAGACCAGGAGTACAGCTGACAGAAGGATACACAAGACAAGAGCCTTATTTGCTCTTTTCCAGAAGAAGGGAAGTCTTAATTCCATCCTCTAAACATTGATGTTTAAGATATCTTGTTTATAGTAGAAATCTCTTTAAAAAAAAAAAAAGTTCTGAATATACAGATTCCAGAGAGTCCTGAACTCAAGTCTTCAGGACTTTTTCTTAAAAATGATTCTACTATTTGATAGTTGAGAGATTGAAATCTTTTATAAAATGGTGTATATGAAAATGGCTAATAATTATGCAATTTAATATCAAACATCTCAGCCCCTCTCCCCCCGTTGTCCTGCTGTTGAACAGCTGAAATTGCTCATCTGTGAGGATGGGGGTTTCCTGTATACCAGAGGATGCTTTGGAAGATGGTGTTTATGAAAGGTTGTCGGTTGTGAGTACCTCAGTGTACAGGGGTCTGTCAGTATGCCAGTCATCACTTCTGAATCCAACTGCTATTCCTTCAAGGTCCCACTGTGCATCTGAGTGGGTGCGGTGGGAGGAGAATGAAACAGGCTGAAATCTCTGCCTGAGGAGTCTTACATTCAGAAGGAAAGAAGCTTCTTTCTCCTTGATTTTAGCAACCCCAATTTTCTCTTCCTCACACACAGTATTCCCATTTACACATACAAGACATTTCTTTCTAAGTGGATACGTTCTACATGTCCAAAGATAAATATGAGGGAAGTAAAAGGAAGGAGATCTAAGTATACAAAACCCAAATGAAGACCAAAAATGTTAAAAATGGCAACCCTGCAAAGACTGTTTTAAGTAGATTTTTATATATCTCTATTATAAGAAAGCAACTTGTGTATGAATGAGCTGATGTATTAGGGTTAGGTTTAGAGTGCCATCGATTTTCAGATGAGTGATTTAAGTGAAAAAAATTGAGAACAGAAAATTATACACTTAAACATTTTGCCACATCTATTTGTCATAAAGGTCCTGTTGCGCATTACAGGTGTTCATTGCTTCTGTCGAACAACTTTTAGTTGAGTTTTACATTAAACTCAGGATACATTGTGTTCCTCACCACTAGATGGCACCATGCACAAATGCTTGTTTCCACATCCCAACTGTGTGGCCACAGGACATACCCCTAGGATGGTTGATGAAGTGGCTACCTGTTGCATCTGGACCTTGTAAGTTTGAGAGCAATCTAACAGCTGTGCCTTTACTCCAAAGGAGGAGGAAATCAGAATTCGTAGTGAAGGTTGATGTAAACAGCATATTATACGTATGGAAGTTGTCATTCACTTGAACAGATTTCCAAGACAGAAGCATATCTCACTTACAAGAAATCACTCTTCCCTTTTCTGGAGAAGGGAGGCTAAACCAAAAAACAAGCCTGTGAAGTGAACCTCAAGAGCCCTAACTTCAGTAAAATGATCCCTGTGATGCTCAATATTTCTGTGTTGGTGGATTTTCTAAGCCTAGGTTTTTGCTAAAAGTTTTGGGGTAGATTTATGTGAATAGTTCCATAGTTGCTCCCCTCTACTTTTCCCTAGGTATAGAAATTCCCCTGGGTGTTCAATTCAGCTGTCCTAGTTCTTGATCTCCATAGATGATTCTACAACCCCAGTACTGAGGAGTAATCCAGACAACTTAAGTTTATTTCAAGATGCAACAATGGACAATGCCTCTCATTTCTTCCTCCTCCTCTTAAAAAAATAAGTCCATATGGAGATTCGATTTTTAATTTAGAATAAAATGTTGCTCATAAACACTGTCCACTGAACTTTTTATTAGTACAATCTCTCCCCTTCACTGCCAGTGTAACAAGTACTTTAAATATGGAAATAGGGAGATTACGGATGTCTAAAACAGAAGAAATAAGAAAGTATGAGAGGAGAAGCTCCTTGACAAAGTATCACCAGTCCCTCAGCGGTATGGATGGCAGAGTCTGGGATGTCAGGGAATCACCACAATACGACAGGAAATTCATAGGGAAGGAGAGGAGGAAACATATAATTTACAATTTGAATCTAATCAGCAACCTGGATACCTCTCTTCCAAAAGTAACCCACAGCCATGTTCTGAGGCTCTGATTCAGACACATAGGTGCTTGTTCAGTTTTGGTTTGGCTACTGGGCTGTTGAGTCTTCCATCCCCACCTGCTGAATGAATTGAGCCCTTGTGTTAAACAAAGAGCCTGTGATGATCCCAAGGAAACCTTGTAGTTAACACAAAGTGGTCTGTTGACTAACATTTTGTGGAATACATTTTTTAAATAGGCTAATTAAATAACCTTTGTAAATGGTACTGAATATTAGGAGAGCAAAGATTTAAAGGGGGAGGAAAAAAACATGCCAGGTTTCTACTGGTGGATAATCTTGGAGGAGTGGTCTTGATACGGGTAGACCAAAACAGAATCTGCAATGAGTCAGGAAGGTTAGGGGAGTCCCCAGAGTGGACAAAAACGTGATGATGAAGGGACGCATCTCTCAGTGAACTGCGTGATGCAACGTCACAAAGACAAGACTAAAGCCAAACAAATACACTGCCGGTTAGAATAAATACTTTTCTACTAGGAACTATTTTAAAGGCATAATGTAGCCTGGCCAAAAGACTAGCTGACTATTTAAAATGACCCAGCTCAGAGTTCACTGTGACCTTCAGGCTGATGAATGAGGCTGGAGACATCACAGTGGACGTTTAGCATTTGAGAAACTTTGGATGATCAAATCTCTCCCCTTCATTTTATAGGTGAGGTTAAATGCCTTTCCCAAGGCTACATAGTGACAAACCCAGAATGAGACCTGGTTTACCAATCTCTAGTTCAGAGTCTGTTCCTCCAACCACATGGCCTCTAACGCAGACAGAGCACTACGGGGGGAGTCAGCACAGGCCACACAACCACATAACAAGTCAACGTGGTAAGATTCAGAGGAGAAAGACCCTGCCTCAGCAAGCGAAAAGGACAGATGCATATAGCCAGTAAGCATTCACTGCCTTTCCAGGGCAGAATGGGAGAAGATAACGGGTCCAGGAACCAATGCCTGTGGGGTTAAACTGGTGACCACACCTACCGCGTGGAGAAGGTGAGGCGGGTCTAGTCAATACCTAAATACTAACAGCGCTGCTAACAAAAACAGAAGTGAGAAGACTCATCAATAATAATAATAAATGATAATCATGATACCTGTTTTTAAAAACCACTTCAAATTGCATATTACAAACACACGTGAGTGAAGAAATGCTTGTTTGTGTGGCTGAACATGAATCACTGTTTCCCTGCACTGCTCCAGCTTTATTCCTGCAGGGTGCCAGGAAGGCCCCTCCCAGGAACAGGAGTCTGAGTTATTTCTTTTTTACGTTTAGATTCTCCGCTTCCCTGATACGAACAGTAACACTGGTTCTACAAGTTCTAGAAACAGAACACTGATGAGAGGATTATCTGAGACACTCGATGCACACGATTGGTAGCAAAAGTCTGTGATTTCTCTGTAAATTACTAATCTGCAGTAGACACAGTTCACCGTCCACAGCTTCAACTTCAAATGATCTGAACAAAAATAGAACAAGCCATGGACAGTGTCTGCATCCCTGTCCAATCTGATGTAAACAACATTTGTAGAAATTGGGTTTGTTAAGAAAGTTTATCCACATATCTGGATAGCAATAAAAACCGTTTCCTAGGAAACTGTAAGATCCTGTACCACACAGCATACAGCCCAACTAAGAGGAAAATTAGGTCGATATCTAAATTCAAGGTACAAATTTACACGATTGTTGCAACTCCTGTGATGCTGTCCAAGTAGAGTGGGCGCGTGGATTGGTAAGCAGAGCTGTTCTCCTTCTGTGTCCTGCTGGATCTCATGGTCTGGTCGGCATTCCCTCCTCGGCTGTGATTCCCTGGACGGTGTGTTGGTCCTCACTCTTCCTTTCCGGCATGGTCAGTACTGCCCGTCTGCTGCTAATGACACGACTGTTTCATGTCTCCCCATCTCTTCCAACACAGCTGCCAACATGCTCAGGTTTCCGTCTGGGAAGTTCTGTGCTTCCCAGAGATCCAGGATTACGCCAGTGGGGCTGGATTTGGTGGCAAAGTAATTCAAGTACCTGCAATTGGGAATGGGGAAATGTGCAGAATGATGAGACTCACAAATCTATTTTCTCTTCTGTTTTTCCCCGGCTAAACTCTTCTGTGTCTGCACGTGTATCCTGGACCCGCTGTGGTTGACAGTGAACCGTCCTAAATAACTAGCCCGTGCTTAATGAGATCAGCCCCACAGAAGAGACAAGATGTTTAACTTTGTTAACCTCAACTCTGAGTAAGATAATTTAAGAGACAAGATGTCTATGGGTCATATTCTAAACAGGAAATCAAGAGACTTATGTTTTATTTCTGGCCCAGGCTCTGATGATCTCTGACAGGTCACGCCATGTCTTTTGCTTGGTAGCGATGGTGACATTCTACTAAGTAGTGGTGTCCAGAGGTCTCTTTGTAACTTAATATCAACACTGTTAGCACGTTAATTATTCATCAAACAGTAGGTCCTGCTCAATTGTAGATGAGGAACAATAATTACTGTAGGGAATGGATGTATTATTTAGGGAGATTTGACCCATCAGCTTTGCAAAGCAGATCACAAAACTTGATACTCAGAAATGTCAAATGGACATTCTAAGGACGTCTCTTAGTACTGTGTGTGCAAGGAAGGAGCTACATACACATCCGTAGACTGGAAAGGCAAATAGATGTGTGGATGGAAAAAAATGTTAGGCTCCCCTAACGTCTAACGATTATCAGCCCTGGAGACCGGTGTCTAACAGAAAGAAACTAGTGCTGGGGCCTGGCCATACCCACCTATCCAGGTTTAGCTTATGGGCCAGCATCCTCCAGTCGTGGCCTCTGGTCTGCGGGGCGTCCAGGCTGCTGCAGAGTTTCTGCCGGATGGGGAGAGGGATGCTGAACGCACTTGGCCCTGTGACAGTGGTGATGGTGCTCGCAGGATCCAGCAGTGGCAAATCGATGCCAGTAGGCTCCTGTAGTTCAGGGACAGGGACAACTCAGGATTATTTCTCAAGACAGAAGCAATGCCTGTTGAAGCGACCACCATAATATCTGAGGACCAGGATAATCCCTTGCTTTGAGTGATAAGAAAGGAATGAGGGCTCTAATTCTCTTTAGTAAGAATGGCTTCTTCTAGGCCTAAAAGTTCTGAGTCACTCCACATAACCTGGCTGAGAAGAGGCCCGTATATTTTTGAGCTAACTTTGCATAGCCCTGGATTTCTGAGTCACGTATGAGGACTGGGCTAGATGGAAAGCTCTGGTGTGATTCAATCACACCTTTTCTAATGGGATTCTCCAGAGAGAGAAGAGAAGGAATATTGATGCTTTTATAGGTTTAGATTTCAGGAGGGGAAAAAATGTTCAAAAGGGCAATTCTCTGAGAATGAACAGATCTGAGATTAGCAGGCTGAAAGTTAAAGCTTCTTGAAACTGTCTGATCCTGAGGGTACCGCCATGGGCAAACACCCCAGTCAATTCTCCCTCTGACCTCGGCAGAAGATGGCTCAGTTCTGCTTTTGTTGAATGAAATGGAACACAGCTCTCCTTTAAATGATATCAATTTAGGACTAATTTTTAAAAAGAAAATGGTAAACACAGTATATTGTTGCCTCAGGGCAAGCTGCTAATGATATCCTCCCAATTGCTGTACACCCTTATTTTTTAAAATCTAATTTTAGTAGAGAAAACCATAAATTGGCTCTTAAAATAGTTTCAGCTCATAAAACAGCATAAATGCAAAGTCTGAATTTCATCTGTAGGAGAAACTCTAATCATTTTCTGATCACTTCTGCTGGTTGGAAAAGCAAAAGCAAATCTCGCCTGGGAACTATTAAAGCAATAAAAGAAAGTCTACTTAATCTACTTTAAATGTCATCTCTCTTTTTTTAATGTAGGTGACTCCTTGGTGTGCATAATTAATTGCTGGAGCCACACACACACATTTAGCCATCATGAAGTCAGTGCCACCATCACCCAGGCCCCCCAAATCCTGCTGTGCATGGCTACAGTGACCCCCAGTGTGGGTGCCTTGGTATTGCAGGCAATGGGGTCATAGCTGCCTGTGTTCCAGGGTCAAATGGCAGCATGCTCCCCATGCTGGCACAGCAGACAAGCTCACTTCTAGGTTCCTGCAGTCCCATGACAGCGGGTCCATCTGTGGGCCTGGAGGGCATTTTAGATCAAAACTAACTTTTTTCCCTTGTGCTTTCCTATGCACAATGGTCTGGCTTGGCTATGATTACAGTATTTGGCTTCAAAACCCAAAGGTTGTCTAAGTGACACTCCGAGGATCCCATTGGCTCCTTTGTCCTAGCTCCAGCACATTGAAACACTGTGACACGAAACCCAGAGGCAGCCAGTGTGAGGTGGAGCCCCTGAATGAGGATCCAGACCCACAGCTCTCCCCCCATCAGGCACGCGCTCTTCCCAAGGGAATCAAGAGAGATGGTTCCTGACCCCAGGGCCACAGGGGTCAAGAAAGGTGGCCAGAAGGTGACAGAGGGCTCTCATCACATTTATTGGTGGATTTATGCTCGGCACGTCTGAACCCAGAGCCCCGATGCCAGTGTTAGGCACAGAGTGATATACAGATGGGCTGGCAGGTGGTGGGGACGAGAAATCACAGGCCAGTGCCACAGGTTAGTGCTGTTGCCCACTCAAGGTCTTGTTTGCTTCTTTCCTGGACAGTAATAATAGGGTCTAAAAAAGGACACCCACCACATTCCTAATATGTCACCACCCCAAAGGGCCCTGGGTGACAATGAAGGTTAAACTCTGCTTTTCTGTGGCAATGAGCCTGTGTCCCCAAGAGTGTTGAGAAATCTTGACCTGATCAGTTAAGAAAACTGACCTGTGGTCAGACCCATGTTCCTATAGTGCCTCACTGACAGGCACTGACCTCTCCCCTTCCGGCTCCCTCATTAAAAAGTGTGACGTGGGCTCGGTACCCATAGCTCAGTGGTTAGGGTGCCAGTCACATATACTGGGGCTGGCGGGTTTGAACCTGGCCTGGGTCTGCTAAACAACAATTGCAACTACAACCAAAAAATAGCTGGGCATTGTGGCGGGTGCCTGTAGTCCCAGCTGCTTGAGAGGCTGAGGCAACAGAATCTCTTAAGCCCAAGAGTTTGAGGTTGCTGTGAGCTGTGACACTACAGCACTCTACCCAGGGTGACATAGACTCTGTCTCAAAAAAAAGAAGTGTTACATGGCCTTCCTACCACGCCTGGTCCCATCTCCTACCCACATAGTGAGGGACATTTGCAGGACCTGCCCACTGGTTGGGATGGGGCTAGGGAAAGGCTGCCGGCAAAGGGCAGAGCCCGAGCCCAGCACACAGTGGGGCTCCAACAAGGGTGCCTCCCCCCTGCCCCCAACCTCGCTCAGTGTGCCCCACCCTTGATGTGACTGGACCCAACTCCTACTGTCCCTGAGTGTGAGGACCACTGGCTATGCCTCCTGTTGTTGTTCTAAGGGCACAGCCCTGACAGTACTTCAGCCCTTTCCTTGAATCTCTGTGAGCGAAGCTCTGGAAGGCTGGGTCACACAGCATGTCCCCCGCAGCTCCCTGCGCACCCGTCCCTCCTGAGGTGGCCCCTGCTGGCCTTCCTCACACTGTCCCCTGGCCGGTTGGCTATATTTAGTGCTGCTCCTTTGATTTCTCACATTTCCTGGAGGGGAGTACCTTTCTGTCACCCTCAGACCCCCGTGATACTCAGCACGCTGCCCTTGACATAGACACCACTCACTTAACATTTGTTGATATGGGAGAAAATATTTTTTCTTAACAGAAGGCAGATGAAGCCAGTCCCTGACAGAATCCTGTCATAGAGTACTGTGTGGCACTTCCTCCCAGCTAAAGGTGGCTCAGGGTTTGTTAAATCCTGAAGTTAAAGTCTGTGACATGGTCTCAGGAAGGTCTGCTCACATATTCCTGGGGGCCCCTTCTTGTGGTGAATAAAGAGCCGTCACCATCTCACGCAGGGGTGGAGTCCTAAGCTGTCTGGCCCCGGCTACCCTGCACATTTACTTCTGTGCCAATGAAAGAAGCTGAACAGGGCGTAATTTCTTGTCTCTCTTATCAGATGGTTGACAAGAGCCCTGGCAGTACAAGGAAGACACGTGCACACACATTTCATCTACTCATTCCAGTTGCTGTTAGATCTTCCTTTACTTCCAGGTAAGAGTAGAGTTGATTCTCAGAGAATGCTTATTACAATAATTGCTTATCATATTGGTTCCATCTGTCTTTGATGTTATGATTCCGGTAGTTAAACATATGATTTTTCAACATTAACCAAGCAGCTGCTACAGGCAATGACACACATTTTCAGAATTCCATAATCCAAACAAATGTCCCCTCCCCTATTCTGACTCTTCCTCAAGTCACTTACAAAAACTAGATTTCCCAAATGACCTTTAGGAGCAGGATTTAGAAAACAGAAGGGTTCAACAGATGGGACAGCCAGCCATAGTGGAGGGATGTTACTTTGCATGTGTTTAACATTCTCCTTTGTTTATACAAACATGCGAGACATCCCTACTTAACAAGAGGTTATAAGATCTAGCAAATGTAAGAAATTCTAATACTTGCTATTACCACCTATAAATCTTTTATTAAAGCAGATAATGAATCCTGCCACTACAGCTGCACCTTTGCCAGGGTGCAGAGCCTTGAACTAGAGCAACCTTGTGAAAACCAGCTGGGGGTGGGGGGGCGCGGGGTGTACGCACCATCTTTTATTTTTTTTCTCAGAGCTAATTTTCATTTATTTATAATTTATTTACATAGGAACTGACTTTCTTTTGTTGGTTTGTTTTGATAAAAGGTAATCTGAAGCTTTGGTGGAGAACGGATCCCACAGATCGGAATGGTAGAACTTACCCAAAAGCCTGGTCGTAAAGGCATCAGTGCCTTCAATCATAAGACCTGTGAGCATGTATAAAACATGCTGTGTGGGCCACATTCTGTTCAGAGGACTTAGTAACAGTCACCGTTTAATTCCCACTAGAGGCCCAAATTGTTACAATATGCTACTTTACACTTGGGGAAACTGAGGCAAGAAGAGATTTATTTTTTTAAGCAATTGCCCATATCCCTATGGAACTATCCATTTGGGAATCTCCTACAGTAGGTGTTTGGCTATAGCTAAAATGAAATACAGTAGAACCTTTGTAAGTTGACCGTTCAAGGGACTCAGACAAACTGGTCAACATGTGGAGGTGGCCAACACAAGGAACTAGGCCTACTGTACCGATATATATATGTGGTGCATGTCTGGTCTATGACAATTAGTCAAATTAAGGAGGTGGCCAACTATGGAGGTTTCACTGTAGAAGGCACGAGGAACTGTAAATTTCCCCCTCATTTACATTATTTTTTCTTTTTGTGGTAATGGGTAACTTTCTGGTTTTATTTCTGTGCCTGTCTATGAAACAAAAGTCTAAACATAAGAAAAAATACCTGTATGATCCGTATCACCTGTATCATCACCTGTGTCATTGGGATTCATTCATCCCAATACTTTTAGTCTTCCAGACATTTTTACTTTCAATCTTTATCTCTGTGATATTAAAGGCTCTATCTCTAGTTGAGGAATCTCTGACCAAAGCACAAAAAAAGAAGCAATTAGCTGGCTCCTGAAATGATCACGGTATATGCCACCTGTGGCTTGGCTTCTGGGGCAGGCCACAGACAGCCCGCCTGAGTAGAGGGGCTGAACACCATTGGGCAGTGAGTGGCTGGTGGGAAGGGACAGCCCATTTCTGGCAAGTCAACTGCTGCTTGGGAGATGGGGCCCTGGGACGGGAGCCCCAGCCCACCTGCCGTCTTGCCCTGTGACCCTAGGAAGGAGCCGTGTTCAGAAGAAAGAACCCACAAATGGAGCCTTTCTCTCCTTGTTCACGGTCTGTCAGTCTCGTTGCACACTCCCTTGGAGGTTTGGATGAGGAGCTGGGTCCCAGAACGCTCCCGAGTTCATTGTTCATCAGCGCACAGCCCCAGCCCCGTGCCCAACATCAGAACCCACAGCCACGCTCCCTCCTCTGCGCACCACACCCTGCCCCACATTCAAATGCTAACCACAACGGTGGGCTTCAGTGACCCAGAAGTAACAGCCACGGAGTGCCCCTCAGTGCCCCAGTTGCTTCTTTCCCTCCCTCAGTTCAACACGCTTGTCTGTCACACCCGGGCAGATGGCTCCTCCCCGACTGAAGCCCAGCCTCCCGGAGCAGACTGCCACCACGCTGCAAAAGAAATCCTCTCCCCTCTATGTTGGCACAAGAAAGAAAGTCCTTAAATTGCGATCACACTATGCAAAACCGTCCTTTTTCTGTGAGGCCGGCGGCCCTGGCGGGGAGCTCACACAGCAGCTCTCTTTCATTTGTGGCTGCATCTGATCCACCTTTTCAACCCTGCAGCAAATGTTCCCGCTGAACAGAAAGCAAGCATCAAAGGACCAGGCCTCCTGCCCCCCTCCAAAATTCCGCAGCCTTTGTTGTCGCTGGGGCTGGGTGGTTATTGAACTTTGCAGACCTGCTGGGCCTGGAAAGTGAAAACACCCTCCCGAGCCAGCAGGGGGGGGTGCTGTGCGCCTGGGAGATAGGGCTGCGCATCCCCAGGCTGGCGGTTGCCATGGCATCCTGACACCGAGATCATTCCTTATGAATGTCACCGGGCTCTGTGACTAAAGTTGTTTATGAGTCAAAAGTCTCATGGAACTACAGAAGGAAACGATGACCACACCTCGGCCGGCTGTGGGAAAGAAGGATGGAGTGGCGTGAAGGCTGACACACATCTCCCTGCTCGCTTCGCTGGGGGAGATAGTCTTTAAATGTGACATGTGGAGCGAGACAAGCTGAGCACACTGGCACTCTATTCGTCACCGTGTGTGACACAGCCAGGGAGAGGCAGGGTTTAAATCACAACCTGGCCCGCTGTAGTTTTAAAATATGACAACCTTGTGCTTTGGGCACAGCAAACAGCAGGCAGGGTGGCACCCTGGGGCCCTTGAGAAGCTGCCTGCCATCCACATGGCCCCCCGCTTATCCCTTTGTTCCCCCCAAGGAAAAAGGTACCAGTTTCAGGCTTTGGGATCTAAGCTAACAGGTAAGAAGGCCACGGGCACCTCCTCCTCCCTCACCAGAAGTTTCAAGCAGCAGCGATCACTGCGGTTCCTGTGACATGGACATACACAGTGTCTAGCTGATGTGTATGAAGATTGAGCAAAGAAAGGCAAAGCTGATGGCAACACTGTCCCCACCCTGGACCAGAGGACATCTTTCTTATATTTGGAGAATGGCAGATGAGAGAGAAAGGAGACCAAGACATTTCTCATTCTATATGGGACAAAAGGGAGAGCAGAGAAACAGGAGGGCAGAGGCCCATCTCTTCCTCCACCCCGCTTAGCCACACATGAGAAGGGCACAGGCAGGCCTGCTCCTCTTCGGGAAGAGATGGGAGGGAGGAGACAGATGGAGGATACGGGAGTGCTGCTCACGGGGGACGCTTTGGGAAAAGGGACTCCATGTGCATGCTACTTAAATTAAACCTTGCACTTGAAATTCAGATCTGCTTTTAAAAGTTAGAACATGATGCTGAAATTCATGTCATAAAATGAAGACTTGCTTTTCAAAGAGGATGCCTCATTATCTGCTTTTGTGCAACTAGCCCCCCTTGTTCAGTAAAAGTATTATTCCATTAACAAAAAGGACCTATGGTGAGCTTTCCAGGACTTCCCCTATTGGACCCCCTCTGGCCGGCAGGGTCTCCTCCCCAGGGTCACCCTCTCCCCTGATGGCAGACAGAGGAGAGCCACTCACCTCTGACACGGTGCAGTTCAGCTGGAAGATCTGCCCTTCTCCTTCCACCTGCCGCACGCACAGTTTGCACACCAGCTCCACCGTGTTCAGGCTAAATCTTTCCAGAGTAAAGGTACAGTGGAGGTTTCTTTGAGACCCACTCCAGATATGGTAAAAAGGAATTTCCTAAAGGACATGAAAGTGTTAACCATAAATGAGGGACTAAAACCAAAAAATCTGTCAGCCACTCTGTTGCCAGGTCCCCTGCTCAGTATCACACATGACCATTCGGGATCCTCATGACAGCCCTCTGGGTCACTACACTGGGACCACCTTTTCACATGAAAAAAACAAAAAACAAAAAACTGAGGCCCAGAGAGGTTAAATAACTCACTCAAAGTCACACAGCAAGTAAGCAGCAAAGTTGAGATTTACACCTAAGCAGTCAGCCTCTAGAATTCATATACCTAACCAGTCTGCCACGTGTCTTTAATTTATAAAAGGTGCTTTTGTAAATGATGAAAAAAAAAGTTTATAAAATTCCTGGGGTGAAACTTATACAACCAGTTCATTAAAAGGAATCCCTGCTGTGGCATTCTGAGGAAAAGTAGAGTCCAAAGGGTAATGCCCGTGCCACCTTCCCTCTTCACGCTTCTGCATCTGCCTCATCGGGACGGCCACCCTGGACACTCTTAATGCAACTGCGCACTGGAGACTCAATTAGCACCCACAAAAAAGTCTTTCACTTAAAAAGCACCAAGCCTCTAATAGACTTTAATTTTCTAAAACCATCTTAGAAAACCATCTTACAGAGGCCATCCTAGGATCTGTTTTCAATAAAGGAAAGAAAAAGTTGATATATGAAAAATGGGAGAACCCAGTGGTAAAAGGCAGAAGATCTGGAGCCACACCTAGTAGAAGTAAGAAAACACTCTCCTCTTGCTTACTTGGCAATTTGGGCCAAGTTACTTAACTTTTCCAGGCCTCAGTTCCCTCATCTGCAAAAGGGTAAGCAAAGGGCATCTAATCCATCCACCTGCTAGGGTTAAATGAGATAAATCCAAGGGCATGAGAAGGGCACCGGGCAGATGGTAAGCACTCAGCCACAGTGGGCTTTATCTAATATCACATTATCATCCTTAGTAAAATAGTGTGTTCCATTATAATTACATAAGGAAAACTGCTTATGAAAGGGGGAGATGTGTGGAATTTTTTGTCCACTGCAACATGGAGAGAAGAAGAAAGCAATGGGAGAGATGTAATGAGAAAGTCAAAAGCCCCAGCTCCCGATCAGTCAAGGCTCTTGAAAGATCAAAAGCTCAGCTGTGTAACCGAAGAGTCTGGCATGCAACCCCTGTCACAGCTCATGGCTGTTAACAAACCAGGTTTGTTTCCCACCACTGAGCCACAGGACTTGACACGTGAGAGTAAGAATGGAGCTGAAGGGTCTTCCCCCAGTCCTTCTAGCACGTTCTCTGACTTACATCAGGAAGCAGTAAATGGGTCAGCTGAAGTGCTGGGGTTGGATTGGTGTGTGCACAGACACGGACCCACAACTTCTCTAAATGTGTCTGCATCTCCTGGCACTGGGTCTAAGGCGCACCAGGCCATCCAGACCATCTCTTGACAGCTCAGCTGATTGACAGAGACGGAGGTGAAACTTCCTGGGAGTCCTGTGATTCTCCCATGAGAATCCCATGTAGATTCTATATACAAAGAGACTTGGAACTGGTATTTTTATGTCTGTTGCTGAATAAAATCCTGACTGGGCTTAACTTTACATGCTACGTGGGTTCCCAAACTAGAGTTCCTTTAAGTTTTCAAAGTAAGGGTACTGGCTACCAAGGCTGAAGCTTAATTTGTGTCACATGATATAAAAACGTCCTTCTATGAATATATTTGAGGCTGCTTTTCACCAATTGAATGTGAATGTTTATGTGAAAATTAATTGGAATGATAGAATTGGAAGTCTTTTTATTTACTAGAAATAAAACAATAGGCCAGTTTTTGAAAAGGAGAATTTAAAAACACATTCTTTCAAATGTGTCTAGATGGTATTTTTCAAAAATCCTGAATAACCCCACACCATTTTGGAGAAACAAGCACTGGCATGATATTAATTTCAAGGATGAGGATGTCTCAGGTCTGTGCAATTGAACTCTTTTTATTGGAGTTGCCTTCAAGCTTTTCATTCAGCTTGGGACCCTTACCTGATACTTAGCCAGCAATTTGCTCTTCCAGAGGGAATGGGCAACATCGTGAATTGACAGGCGCAGGTTGTGGGTGCTGCCTTTGAAATGAAGAGCCTTCGGTTCTTCTAGGAGCTGTCCTCCCATCTGTCTCTCAAGATGTACAACTTCCTACAGGGACACGCCCCAAACCCAAAGCATATTAGTGAATTGCGTCACATCCGCGAACTCTCATTATCAAATGAGCAAGTTTCTTCACTGTGCTTTTTGAAAGCAGCCCTGACTTTGTAGTGCCATGACCACCCACTTCTGCAGCCTTGAGACCCTCAGCTGAAGGTCTTCCCCTTTGGCCCGGGACTGGGCCCTCCTGATAAACTGTCTGGACGATCTCTATCAGGCCGTCCTGCAGCAAATTCAGTGCCGTCTGCCCTCATCAACTGACACATGATCAGTTCATCCAATGCAGGTGATCAGCAATCAAACTTCAAAACTAGAAGGACCACAAATAAAAGAAAACACACATAGAAAGATACAGAAAGAAAAGTAGAACAACTGATTTTTAGAGAAAGGGGCAAATCACTATAAGACCATGTCTTAGGTTCGATAAAACAAACCCACAAATAAAATTTCAGAACCTGTGTAGATGTTTAGTCCAATCTCTTGTAGTTTCTTTTGGTACAAATTCAGAAACATAAAATTTTTGCTTAAAATAGTCCATTGCATAATTACTAGTTATTAAAAAAAATTCAGAATAGGCTCATTATAACCCCCATCAGAGGAAAACAGTCTAATGTAGATTAGGAAAGGTTTTAAATGCCAAATATTGAAGTAAATCCTCAAACTAATTTTTAAAAAGAGCATCTTATTTCTCAAGAATTATAGCTGATGAAAGAATTTGCTATGTAATTCACTTACATGATAAAGATATAACACAAAGACAAATTCTGTCTATACTTCCATTTCTCCAGCTAGTTAATGGGAGTTAATGAAGCATTTCCAACTACAGTTGTAATTATCCAAACAGCAGCAAACCATTAGTTATCAATGAACAAACCATCCTGGTCTCTTCTGCTGTCTGAACCATCCCCATGCACTTTACTCTGCTCATGCCTTAAAAATTGTAATGCTACAAATACGTAGGCAATTTCTGATCTTTTAAAAATAGGGATCCAGGAATATAATGGATATTATTTAAAAATATAAAAATAAAATAGGACTTTCTTATCTGGTGCTTTTTCAATAGAAAACAGGAAGTTGAAGAACACGGGTGTTCATTCAGAATGCCACACGCATGTACCACATAGTAGGCATCTACCCGGGTACCAAGCACAGGTGAGTCACAGTAGAAAAGTTCAAGGATGGGAACTTGATTGCCTCATATCCAGAAATGCATCACTTTGCATTTGTTGAATGAGTTCTAACCCAGGCACTTGTAGTCCAGTAAGTGTGGGGCTTACCAATATCATTGATTAGATGGAAACAGCTCATTTCAAGCTGCTGCTTTAGTTCTTAGCATGGTTCTTAGGATCCATCATCATTGGGTCACTATTCTGAACAGTGCAAGCTGCTGAAAGGTCCTATAAGGTGTAAAAATATTCAGATAATGTGGAATGTGGTCTCAGACAGGGACTTCTCTGGCTAGTGTCTAATGGGAGCGATGAGGCAATAGCACGCTGACGCAGAGAAGTGTGCGGTCCAGCTGCCTGGGAGTTAGTGACCTGGGACTTAACGTGGTTGGACGATGAGTAGCTATTACTTGTGACAGGAACCTGAGCAGTCAGCCAGCCCCCAGCCACAGTCAGCTGGCCACCTCGACATGTTGTGTCCTTGTGCCCCAACTCTGCTGTGTCTGAGCTTGGCAGGCTTTGAGGGGCTCCTTGGCCGGCACGCACCTGTCCAGACCCATCATGCGTGCTCCTTGCAGAAGCCCCTCCACAACGCTACCTGCCCCATTCCTCAACATGTGTCTGGCCATGTGGAAACGCAGGAGAAGGAGAACAGGGAGGGTTAATTGCGGTTCCTTCTGCTTCAGCAGGAAGGCATAATGAGCTTATGGTGATCCTGTTTGTTGTCTAGTTAGCATAACAGAGAAAGCTGATGTTCCCAGTGAACCTGGCACCTGACAAATCCTAAAGCTAAAATGATGTTTGTTTATAAGCCATTAGAAGAAAAGAAACATAATTAGAAATCTCTGAGATTACAGTCATGCCAATCAATCAGTTCCAGCTTCTTTCCAGTATGCCCTAATTACCTCATCAAGACGCCTAAAGAGCAATCGATAGTAATTATCTGATTACTATAGATCTTCATTATGTCCAAATTATCTCCCTGGGATGTCTAAAAGAAGATGCATTGTATTCCAGGAGGTAATTGTACCCAACAATGTGTTATCCACGTCCCATCCCTATAGTCAATGTAGACTGCCAAAGGATGTGGAGAGTGTTATCAGTTTTCTTGGCAGGGAGGAACTCTGAAAAAACCTGAACTTCTTATTGGCCATGACCTGGAAGTCAAGAAATCTAAGGCCACATTTTGAGTGCAAAGTCTGGGCTGGACTGAGCCCAAGAATCAGGCTGTTTTTGGTTTCTTCAGCAGTGGTTTCAAAAGTCATGGTAAAGAATTCTCTCTAGTGAGGGAAAAGTCTGGACTGGCTTGGAGAGAGCCCTTCTTTGAAAAATGTACCAAGTGTCACTTTAAAGACAGCAGGGCCACAGAACACAACCATGGGCTTCAGCGCTCCATCTGGCCATCGACCAGGAGGGGCACAGAGTTGGGAGGAATCCAGCTTCCCTTCCCCCCTTTCAACTGGACTCGATCGCTGGAGAAAAAACCTGCCCATGGAGAGGCATCCATGCTTAGGGCAGAGGCCTCTCAACACGTTTGCTTACATATTCCACTGCTCCAAAACTGAGCATGCATTTTATGTCTATTTATAATTTATACACATAAATATGTTAATATATTCAATTATAAAATTGGAATAAAGTTTTAAAAGTGCATAAAGCTTGGTGTTTCTCTTAGCATAAAGCTAATTACTAATATTAACTTTTTTTGTCCCCGAGATTGATTGGGCCTGGGTTATATGAACTCCGTTTTGGAAGCCGCTGGCTCAGGCAGCTGTCACTTCACTGGTATCCGGGAAAGAACTCAGCCCCGGAATTAAAAATTCAGTAAGGAGAGTCTTTACCAAATTTAAATTTAACATTTTCTTCCTTAAAAGTGTCAACTGGTATCATTACTCTCAGGATGTTCAGAACATTAAAAAAAAAAAAGGATAATAACCAAAGTGTGAATGAGAGGTATTTCAATCAATCAATAATTAATAAAATAAAATGTTCTGCTCACCTCCTCCCCTGCTCAGCCTCCTCCCCTGCTCACCCTTTAGCTCCTTGAAACTAAGATAATCTAAAACCACGTGTGAGGCAGATGGGTCACATACAGTAATCCCAAATATAAGTTTTGAGTCAGAAGGCAAGAGTCAATTGCTCATCTGAAAGGCTGGTCAGGCTTTTGTTCCATAGCACTGTTTCAAGCGTTAAAATGCTCTAGCAGATCCCACTAGAAAACTTGCTGTAAGTTCTACCTCAAGAAGTGCAACTTTCTGAAATCTTTGTGCACATGGGTATCATTTGGTGCATGCATTTATAATACATGAAAATACCCGATGTACACATCAGTAGGATAAGGCTTAAAAGTTAAATGTTTCCTTCTCCTTAATCTTCCTGGGAACATGCCTTCAACATTCGTGAGACACGCTGTAAGGCCTGCCAGGCTCTGGGGCACACAGACAAGGAAGGCCCTGTCATCGCAAACTGCTGATGGGCTCATGGTCCACAGGGGTAGGAGGGGACGCACATGTAAACAGGTCGGTAGCACAGTGTGCTCAGCTCTACAATGGCTTCTAAACAGGCTGCTTTCAGATCACAAAGGTTAGGATATTTCACACGCCTTAAAAAAGAATTAGGACAAAATATATTTAAGGTCAAAAGACTTAAGAAGACTTAAGAGAAGTGTTATGACCTGGGAAAGAAATGCCATAATAGGAATTAGGACCATCTGGGTTCTTTGTTCTCAGAAATGTAGACACCACCTTCCTTTGCAGAGGCTGTTCTCTCTCTTGGTGCACACCCCCCCCCCCCACCTCAGTGGCTTGTTCGGCTCCAGGTGAGTCCACCTGTTGCTTTGATGTGCTTGTCCTCACGTGAGGAAAGGTTGGTTTCTGGTTCCCTTGTACAAATCTATCTGCACCCTTCTAACTTTACATTGGAAGACACTCTCCAGAGTAGGTTGAACCCGGTCACACTGCCACCAGGGCAGGCCGCCTGCCTCCAAGCCTGGTGTCCGCCAGGGATGTGAGAAGTCCTGTGGGAGGGGCTCCTCCCCCCGGGGGGTGTCTGCCTCCACAAGGCCAACCCTGAGTGAGGGCTGTATTGATTCAGGGAGCCTGGGAGGAATTGCTGCAGAGGCAGGGACAAGGAATTCCACAGTAGAAACAAGCAGCTTTCACAATAACCAATTAAACCAAGACATTATCCACGCCAAGCCATTAGCCTGGGCCACTTAAGAGCCACAATAAATCCAAGCTGTTTTAAAGGCCTGTGTGTACAAAGGGAGCACCTCTGGCCTGTACCCAAAACTCTCCCAGGCTCTTAGACAGTAGGACCTGCCCTCATTAAGGCCTGACAGAGACAGGCAAGAGGGAGGATGCATCTGGAAGCCAACCACACCCACGCTCTGGTGTGTTTAATCCCCGAATTTCTCCCTGCACAGTATGTTGGGCTTAGACTGCCTCTGCTTCCTCTGATTCTACTGTCCCTTCCCCTCCCTTTCCCTCCATGCCTGGGCAAATTTCCGTGAAGTGTCAGACTCCAGCTACTGTTCACTGAGAGCCCTTAGGCAGTAGAGCAGGAACACATAGTAACTGGATACATCTTTCAGAATATGACAAGTCCCCGCCCCCAGGGTTCAGGCTGAAGCCGGGTAAAGAACCCCACTGAGCAGGACTTTGTGCCAAGAACTGTAAGGTGCGGGGGCTCCAGCAGGTCTGCCAGCTCATGATCCTGGCCCTGGCTTTGTTCTCTATGCTCCTTGCCTACACTCTTGTGTTCTGCTCACCTCTTCCTCTGCTCACCCTCCTCTGGTCTTCACCCTCCTCCCCTGCTCACCCTCCTCCTCTGCTCACCCTCCTCCCTGCTCACCTCTTCACTTGCTCACATCCTCCCCTGCTCACCAATCCTGTGCTTAACCCCTGCTCTGTTCACCCTTGCCCTGTATAAGAACTTGCCCCCATCTCTCACCATTACTGCAAATTGCTCCAACTTCTTCTTCAAGGCATTGTTTGAAGGGTGCAGCTCTGAGTTTTTCAAGTACTAATTCCCCTCCCTATGGATCATCTAGTGTCCAGCTTCTGTCCCCGCCCACCCTCTCTTGTTCTCTTGCCAACTACCTTTCTATCATTCTTCTCCTTTTCTTTGTAGAGACCCCATAAGCTGGAGAAGGATGAACCCGTGATTACACCTCAGCCACATATCGCCCACTGAAATCTCTTCTCAGAGCACAGCTGGACGGAGGGGACTAGGGCTTTGGTGTCCTTGTCCTTGTCCACTCTTGGTGCAACTCCTGGGCATTATTTCTCTGTTCACTCTCTGCTTTTGACAGAAATACCCAACTATGCATCAGCTGGAGTTGCTGCTGCTGAGAAGCACAGGACCGGCATCCGGAGGATGAGCCAGAGGTGAAGCCAACGAGGGCGCTGCACAGAGAGGGCGGCACCAAAGTCAGGAGGGGAGCAGCGGCCACCCTGCACCCCGGCTGTTTTTGGTCTGGGTGGGCCTTGTGGCTCCTCCGCACTGGACCACACCCTGAAGGTCGAGCCACACTGCCCCCTGTCACCAGCTTCACGACTGACACTTGTGGGTCTCCATGGCACAAAGAACAAATTGGCAAATGTCCAGGGTGCATCACCTGCTAAACCTCAGAAGAACAACCCTCGGTGACTGTGCTGACTGGTGTTTAAGGAACCCACATCTGCCGTCAGATGTTCAGGAGCCTGCGTGCTTCTCTCCGTCCTTTAATCCTGAGCTGAAAATTGCCCTTGTCATCTGATAACGAGAGACTTGTCTCTGCCACAGTGGCTGTCCCCACCATCTCTGTCACAACTGTGGGTGCCTGCATCCCACCCAAGCAGAAGCCAGAAAAAGTGGCCTCCTTCCCAGTTCCCTGCCTGCTCTGTGGTGGCAGCACCCCCACGCCCACCCCCACCATCTCCTCCCAGGGTCCCTGGACCTCAGCCTGCTGAGCTAGGCGGTGGGGACATCTGACTGTCAGCCCAGCCTCTCCCACCTGCTCGGGTCACCATCCCTGGCGCCCTGCCTGGTGCTGCTGGCTTCTCGCCCTGTGTTTACATGTGGGGCTCTGCCCACCCTCTGCGTCTCTCAGCCTTCCTTCCTCCCTCACAATGACAAGGCTGGACTCCAGCGACCATGTGCAAACATCTCCCCATCAAGTCACTGTGGTTCTAAGGCTCTGCCTGCTGTTCCCACAGCTGCTGCTGCTTCCAGCCTGCCCAGTCAGGGTGGTTTGTGACACTTTTAAAGCAAAATGCCAAGGGGTGGCTCTCAGGGAAGTGGCCATGTCACTTATCTGTCTCTGGGAAGACTCTTAGGAAAAGACTCTCTCTCACATTTATGTATTAGGAATAAGACTGGACATCCGATTTCATCCCGCATTTCTTTTCACCCTTTAACATGATATTTTTAAACTTCTATATTAGTTTTCTGTTGTTGCCGTACGAAATCACCCCCCCGCTCTGTAGGTCGGAGAACAACACGGTCTCCCCGGGCTACGGTCCAGGGTTTAGTAGGCCTGCTGCCTTTCTGAGGGCTCGGGGGGCAACTTGCTGTTTTGTCTTTTCCATCTTCCAGATGTTTCTCAGTAGCTCACATTTCTCAGCTTTTGATCCCCTTCCCTTTCTTTCAACCCAGACTTGGCACATCTCTCACCTCCCTGAGACTTTGTTCATTGTCATCCCTGTCTCTCCTTGAGCATAGCTGATAAAAGTTCCCCACTTCCAAAAATCCAGGTAATTAGCGTGGGCCCAGCAGACAATCCGGGATAATCTTTCCGTATCCCACAATCATATCTGCAAAGTCTCCTTTACCATGTAAGGTAATACGTTCACAGGTTCTGCATATTAATGTGTAGATAATTTGGGGGGTATTATTCTGCTACCTCAACTTACATTTTCTCTTCTCACTTTCAAAAAATAAATTCGACATGGCAGGTCATTTCTAAGATATATAATAGGGCCAGGGCCAAGACTCCTAACAGCATAATAAAGGTCAGTACATTTTGAGGCACCAAAAAGACCCTGTGATGAAAAGCCCAGCCAACCGAACTGCTATCAAACCTGAAATTCACCCCATGATTATTAATAGATCACAATTAGATTTAATATCTTCATTGAGCCATTATCTTCAAAATGCCACAGTAGTCTAAATACTCACTGAAGGATAGTTAACCATACCTGGTGCCTACTTTGTGTATTTTGTGCTAAGCTATTCTTTGATATACTTGAATCTTCAAAGGATCTTTGAGGCAGATCAAATTAGTATCCAAAGAGGTCAAGTTTAGTGCCCAAGCTGATGAGTGGCAGAACAACTGAGTCAGCCGGCCTGAATCAGGCTTTTGACTATACCACAATATAATATACTGCCTTCCACGCACTTAGCGGGGGAAATTCATCGGGAATCTCTAATGCATTTGCCAATGATGTTCTCTAACATGTGTTACATCTGTAAATATATGAGTTTAATTTCAGAGACCAGGATTCTATAAATATGAAACACAGGTCAGGCTAGTTTTGAGGGTGTTTGAGGGAACTATAAGAACAGGTATGGTTAATGGGGCCAATTTCAGGGAAGGCCAGTGTTAGAAGGCCTAGAAGAGGCTGGCTTGAGGGGTTCTGGGTTCAGTAAAGTCACAGCTTGCCATGGGGGACACATCAGGACGACAGTGGGGAAGGTGACAGGTGGCAGGATGACAATTCAACTACTTCCTCTCTGTATGTTTGTACACGTGCATGTATGTGTGTTGAGACAGGGTCTTGTTCTTTTGCCTCACCTAGACAGCAGTGGTGACCACAGGTCACTGCAACCTCAAACTCCTGGCTCAGGTGATTCTCCCGTCTTAGCCAACTGATTTTTTTTTTTTTTTAATTTTTTGTAAGGGGGGGGCGGGTCTTGATCTTGCTCAGGCTATCTCAGCCGCAAGCAATTCCCCCTCCTCCGCCTTCCGAAGTGCTAGGCTTATAGGTAGGATGCTCTGCTCTCATCCTTTCCCTTTAACGAGCCATCTACGAATGGTACTCTACAGCTGTGGCCTCCCAGAGTGTCACACAATCCTCAACTAGACTTCATCCGACCTACTTTCTTTTACTCCACTTTTCAGTGTTCTCTTCATTCTTTTCTTCTCTTTTCACATGATATGATCTTTCAGAGAGTTGCTATACAATACTGCAGCCTGGATTAGGGAGTTTAAAAACTAAACTGATCCAAGGAAGATTGTCTGCAGGCCAAACAATTCCGTAAAGCAAGCCAAGTTATGCTGACATATTACCTGGTTCATATCACACATACAGCTGTTAGAAATTCTGGGGACGTCACACATTGCCCATCTTATATGCAAAGAATTCCTCTTTTAGGTTCTGAACCTCAGAGTTTAGTACACACCCCTTTATTATGAAAGGAAAACCTCATGGACCGTACCCTTTGGACAGTGGGGCAGAAATCTCTTATTTCCACATAGATGTATGTTTCTCCCTGGGTGTTTTTAAACGTACTCCAAACGTAACCTCGCTCTCCATTAATTTCTGGTCTATTTATACTAGGATTTAAGTCTTTGCAAATAATGAAAGAAAATATCCTTTTTATTACTTTAATCACCTAAAGAGGAGGGAAAAAGGAAAGCTCGGATACACCAAACTCACCCTTTTCAATAGACTTGACCTCTCTATTTGAGCTGATTCCAAACTATTCTTGCAATTCTTAGCATTTCTATCTTTTATGTGAACTCAAGTTGAACATTGCTCCTACTGGTCCACCATGAACAGGGAGAAAAAATCCCTCCAGAGGCTCAGCACCCGTAGCTCAGTGAGTAGGGTGCGGGCCACATACACTGAGGCTGGTGGGTTTGAGCCCGGCCTGGGCCTGCTAAACAACAGCAACTACAACCAAAAAACAGCCAGGTATAGTGGTGGGGCCTATAGTCCCAGCTGCTTGAGAGGCTGAGGCAAGAGAATCACTTAAGCCCAAGAGTTTGAGGTTGCTGTGAGCTGTGATGCCAAAGCACTCTACTGAGGGGGGTATAAAAGAATTCCACTGTCTCCTATTCAGCCTTGACACCTACTTTGGTAGTTACTTCCTGCATTATAATTCTACATCAATGTTTCCAAATTACTAAACATAGCTTCAAAGTTTTAGGTGATCATTTTTGCCCCCAGGCAAACTCAGGGAAATTGTTTAAAAAATGCTGCCAAATTCAGAGGTGGGTGGGGAGATGGAAAAAAAATGCATCAGAGTTGTTGATGACCGACGGACGAAGAGGTCTTTCTCTTTTTCTTCCTTTCCATTCACAAGGACAGCACAAGCACATGTGATAAAACGTGATAATTCATATTCTCAAGATGTTCAGTTCTAGACACTGGGCTCTTTGTATCAGCTCTCATGGACTGTGAGGCTATTATCTCTGAGAATGAGTGTTCCACTGGGCCTCCCATCTCTGCCCTAGCCAAGTGTTTCTGTGGGGTTTTCTGTGATTTGGAAAGAATCCCCAGTACACAGCCTTAACTAAGAAGATATCCATTCCTGGGAGGCCCACCTTGGGGCATCATTTGCTCTGCTGGAGCTGGGGTGGTGAGGACTGGATGAGCACAAACAAGGAAGCAGAGCTCATTTGCATCAGAGTCCAGATTGCAAGAGAGGTTGAAGTAAAAGGTTTGGTGGTTTAATGGACAGCAGCTGGGGGAGCCTCCACACGTGACCAGGCCACTGCTAAGCATGAAGGAGGCTACAGTACAATCAGGGAGCTCATGAGAGCAGAGGGCACCGGGAAGAACTGCAGTGGGAAGGGAAGTCAAGAAGAGTTAACTACAGCATCCCAGAGAAGCAGGTGCAGCCTTTAGAGCACACCTGTTGGGAGCGCGAGAGACTCAACTGGAAATGTGTGGCTCTCAGAGCAACTCAACAGCCTGGAAGTAGAAGGGGCGGGCTTGTTCAGGGAGGGCGTCCTTGGCTATGGAAATCAGAAAGGCCTGCAGCCACTCAAGATGACAACAGGTTTCGGGGTGGAAGTGAGTTCCCTATAACGGGGTGGAAGTGAGTTCCCTATAAATATGGGGAAGAGCAGATGAGAGTTTGTGAACCGGAGACCAGAGAAGGCAGAGGGGGCTTCTGAAGAACAAGGGCAGATTCTGTGCACCTTATGTGAGAGGGACGGAAGGTGAGATGGTTGTGGTGCAGATCCTGGCAGTGAAGCGGTAGCTAGAAACGATGAAATCTACAGTATGTGTGTGCTCGTGCAGGGGGCCTCAAACTTCTTAAACAGGGCCCAGTTCACTGTCCCTCAGACCATAGGAGAGCCGGACTGTGGGCCCTGGGATGAGCTGGCTGCTAAGCAGGACAGGGAGTGGCAGTAAAATCACCTGGTGGGCTGGATAAATCCTAGGTGGGCTGCATGTGGCCTGCAGGTTCAAGGATGCCTGTGCTAGTGGATAGATAATGTGAGCTGATGTCAAGGCTACTAGAATAAATGCAGGTTAAGGAACTATAATACAGGTGGGGATGTGGAATCTGAGAGTGTGATGGGAGTGAGATGTGTAGAAAGAAAGGCCACAAGGCAGGTACTGCCAGAATGGGTGTGTGTGCAGGGCTGTGCTAAGGATCCCAAATAGGTAATAAGCAACAGAAGTAAGGTTCAGTGCCTGAAGTAGAGAGAGAGGCTCCAGAAAGAGGCACGGGATACAAGGGGCATTGCCTCTTGGCCTGTGGTTAGCTAGGGGTGGTGGTCTTCCCTGCAGGCACTGTGAGGTGTTACAGAAGATGCAGTGGCAGGCCCATTAGCGGAGCAGGCAGGGGGGCAGGGAGAGAGTGATGGGAGCATGCTGGATGTTGTCCTTAACACAGGGTCACCATACATACATACACAGGGAAATGGGAAACTGTAGCTAAATGTGCCTTTAGTTACACATTATTCATTACAAAACTGTACAAAATATTTTCTACAGGATGTAAAACATAAAACATAATATCATAAAAAATATGAGTTCATTAGTTTTTCCTATTGATGGCAACCTTCTGGACACCCTGTAAAGTCAAAAGTTCCAAAAAGATTTGTGGAAGCGTTTAGAATAATAATAGTTCTTTCCTCAGCTGCACAGTAAAAAATGCAGGGAGTGTTGGAGAAAACAAAACAAAAACCAACAACGACAGTAGCCAGACCCATTAGATCAGCACCTGTGGAGTGAGACTTTTTAAAAGCTCCACAACTGAGTCGGGCATACCCTGAGGTCGGAGGGGCAGGAAAGCTTGAGTTGGGAGTGGGGTGGGCATGAAGACAGAGGGCGTCTCTGGGAGGGCTGAAGTGAGGGAGAATATTTCTGGGTAACAGCACTTAGGGAAGCAGGGAGATGGGAAAAAGATTGGGGGGGGCATTAGCAGGCAGGGTGCCAAGGCGGCAGAATTTCAGTGATAAAGGGCCCTTTTCAGCTAATCAGCCCTGAGGTTCCAGCTCCAGCACGGGTATGAGGCAGTGCGGCCGTGACTGAACTAATTGTCTCTTTGCAATTTGGAGAGACCGCTTACCTATAACTAGGATTTTGGTATTTCTGCATTATTAAAAGGCCATGAGGTGCGAGGAAGCCTCATCCATTATTCATGTTTGTTTCAGGCTAAGTGCTAGATCCCCAGGTGCTGAGAATTTATAAATGTCTACTTGGACAGCACTGACCACAACACAGATTGCTCCTGGGGTGTTTTCCCTCTTCCCTCCATCAGTCTTTCTCAGTACTGAGCATTTGCATCTCCTTTGTGCTAATTAAAATGATCAAAATTATTATATAAAACATTACATTTTGCATGGATTTGTGGGTGTGTTTCTACTGGGAAGAAAGGTGCCTGAGTAGAGAACCACATGTGTGAATGTAAAATAAAGTATAGCAAACATTTCAAATATGATGAAATGTCTCCTACGGTATGCTTTTCGCATGTTTTTTTGGTTGTTTTTGTTGGAATTGTTAAAAAGATTTGCCTTCACCAGACTCCATGACTCCCCTAGAGATAGTTTTCCCTACGAAGAATTTAAGCCTGGCATGATTTCTGTCCTGCCAGCACCTTAGATGTATCACCTTGGCAAGGCATATAAAAGAAATAACCTTAAACAACCTTAAATAGTGTAAATAACCTTACACTAGACCTGTGTGTTCACAACACTTATTCAACATTAGAATCTTAAAGGCCCAACTATCAAATTATACCCAGAACCAAGCAGGTGTCATACCCGTCCACAAGACCACGCTGGTCAAATCCACCAAGAGGAACAGATGATGGCAACAGGCCTTGGGCTTATCTCTCTACTTCCATTTGTGCCCCTACAACCTTTTCCCTCGCAGCCTGCTTCCCAGGGAACACAGCCTCAAACACCCAGTTTTCATGCTCCTGCGCTCTGGATGGAAGCACCAGAAGGAAATTCCCTGATATTCACAAGAAATTTCTTCTCTTGCCTTCGTTGACTCATTTTCCCCCTACTTCTATTCCTCCTCTGGATTCTTACCCTTCTTCAGCCTCTTTGCTGGCTGCCCTTCCTCTGCCCTGGCAATAGCAGGGCTCTCCTCGGTCCCCGGGCTCTACAGTGTGGTGCTTCATGCAACCTAGCTTAGGAGCGGAGCCCAGACTGCAGCCGGCTGCTGGCGGGGTGGAGCCTGCTTACTCCACTGAACAGCTGTATGACCTGGAGCGACTTCCTGGAAGTTTCTATGCCTTGGGTTGCACTTCTGTAAATGGAGCTAATGGCATCTCATAAGGTTGTTGTGAAGATTAAATGAATTAAAATATTTATAACTTTGCTTGGCAGGTAGGAAGCTCTCAGTAACGACTATCACTTATGGGATTGTTTACTCCTAGATCCCCAATCACCATGGATGACAAATAGCACATAACTCTGGTTCCCAATCCTACCTCAAAATCTGCTCCCTAGCAACGCCAGATTCCTCAGTGTTGTTTGGGTATCTTTTCTATTAAATAGATGCCCAATTCCTGCCTCTTATTCAGTATTCCAAAAGAAAAGACACAGTTATGGACTGAATGTTCGTACCCCCCACGTTCCTACGTTGTATCCTAATGGGACTGCATCCTGTTGGGTGGTGTGAGGCCTCTGAGAGGGAAGCAGGTCAGGAGGGTGGCACGCTCATGAATGGAATTAGTAACCTTGTACAAGAGACCTCAGAGTGCTCCCCAGACCTCTCTCTACCAGGTGAGGACACAGGGAAAAGTTGGCAATTGGCAACCTGGGACAGGGCACCTCACCAAACCCCACCAGGCTGTCACCTTGACCTGACCCCCCACCTCCAGAGTGGTGAGAAATAAATGTTTGCTGCATAAGGTACCCCTTTATGGTGTGGTGTTACAGCAGCCCAAAGCTCCCTGTCCCGGAGTTTGCCACTGTTAATTAGTGGCAGAAACTTGATCTTCTGTTCCAGCCATGCAGGGTTAGTGACAGGGTCCTGTGAAGGCTACTGGACCTTTCCCTGCCCCACCACGCATCCCTGGCTCTATCTTTTCACTGAAGTCAGACTCATATTTCTAACACACATTTCCAGGCCTGTCTTTCTTCATTTAAACCTCTCCAGTCTTCAGTAATGCAACAAATTGCATCTCAGCTCCTCTCTCTGGCAGTCAAGGCCCCGCCTCCGGACAGTTCTACCCACCATTCCAGGCTTCCTGGAGATGAGGTGCTTACAGAGAACCTTTATTAATTGTTTGCAGCTACATATTTCTCCATGCTGTCCCCTCCACTCAGACATCGAGAATTTCTTCCCTTACTGCTGATCAAAACCCAACCTTTCATCAAAGCCAGCCTCAAATCTTAGCTCCTTTTCAAATCTCCTCAAAATAACATGATGCCCTCCTTTCCCGAATTCCCGCCGAAGCCCGCACATCTCAGCCCGCAGTATCACACGCTGAACTGCCCCATCCCTGGCATCCTTCTCTGATTTCTCCTTCCAGATCATAACTTCTTCAAAGGCACTTAACTCTCTCCCTTAAAGCTTCAAATGGGATAAAACGAATGGCAATAATCGCGCCAAGAATTAAGCTCATTTATTGTGCAAAGCAGCAGTCCGTGGCCAACGCGAACCCTCTCCCTTCGTGAAAAGAATGGGGAAGCATATTGACCAAACGGTGAGGGCCCCAGGGCGCCGCAGTGACACCGCGGTCCCGTCCCGTGTAGGAAGGGAGCAGCTGAGATAAACTGGAGGTACATTATTTACCTTCCACAGCTCTTGTTGCCCAAATTCTTCTAAATTTTTCATTGAAAGAAATCAAGGAAGGTAAACGAGGTAGCCCTTGGGAGGAACGAGCAGAAAGGAAACAGCTCCTCTACCAGCGGGCCTCAGAGCGGTGTCCACTCTGGTTTTTACACTGCGTCCTCTGGGGACATGAGCGCACATGCGGACACCCGGTCACGGCCCAGGTGGCGCAGCGTCTCCAAACCTTGCTTTCCAGGTGCAGATGAAGAGGGCAGGGCAGGCGGCGCTGCTTACCTTCAGGGCGTCCTGGGTGTCATCCAGACAGTAGACGCGGACGCTGTACTCCAGGGAGGAGCAGCACAGCGGCCCGAAGAGGGCCAGCTTCAGGCGCTTGGCGGCGGCTTTGGTGGTGGACTGGCCGACCAGGGCGTAGGTGCAGAGGTTCTCCGTGAGGATGTGGCAGGCCTCCGCGTCCAGCTGCACGTAGCAGGGGGTAGTGAAGTTTTCCTCTCCGACCACCACCACGTCCTGGGGGACAAGAAGGAGGGGGCCACTCTGAGCCACGGAGGACAGGTGCCTGTCACCATGGGCGGTGGCGAGTAGAACCTCTACTTCCCTGATCTTTTTATTTCTCAGGCTGATGATACATCTACTTCTATCCCTCATCGTTATTTTCTTTCGGCTATTGCCTTTAAACTGAAAATATTCTTCATTTAGATGCCCTTTATTAGCATGGGTTGGTCTTCAAAAAAACTTCATTTTCCCTAAAAGTCTACATGTCGAAAAAGTATTAGAGGACTTAAGGAACTGTGCAAGGGTACGACATCGTTTCGCAATTCAATTACGGTCTCCAAAGCTCCCCTGATTGCTTTTCCTAAGTCATCTTGATGGTCAGACTCTATGGAAAGTAAGGTAAGGTAACCTTCCTGCCCTTAAGACACAGTTCTCTGTTATTTTTCATGGAAGCCATTCAATGGTCTACTCTTTTACACTTTGAAAATATTTAGTCAGAAATAAAAAATAAGGGAAAATGATGCTTTTTGCAAAAAATAACTACCAATGCAACCAGGTTTTGATTTATCCATATGGCTCAGGCCACAGAATAAATAATCTGAAAGACCAAGTGTAGGATCCCTTAACCAAGGATATAACCCCAGGGCTTCCTGGGGCAGCCGGGTGCAGAGATGTGTCAGGTGGGGAGGGAAGGA
This sequence comes from Galagoides demidoff, assembly GCA_963574575.1. Lineage (NCBI taxonomy): Eukaryota > Metazoa > Chordata > Mammalia > Primates > Galagidae > Galagoides > Galagoides demidoff. The sequence goes on from CAUYQV010111072.1 coordinate 44,221, forward strand.
GGCAGTTAGAAGCCATGTAGCCCAGGGCTACCATATAGGAATATGTGGACCAAGCCTTGTCTCCTCCAAGAGAGGTTGGAAGTTCGTATTTTTAGAAACTTCTAATTAATTCAAATTTAAAAGAAAAATCACATGCAGGAGAAATAAAACACAAGCCTGAGTGTGATTTAGTCTCTGTATCCAGCTATTTAATTTCAGCAGGGCAGGACCCCTGTCCACTTTGCTTCTCACTACTGCCCAGGGGGCCTGCCTCCCGGTGACTGTCCAGTAACCATTTGTTGACAAAGTAAATGTTTTGTCGTAAATTTAGCTCCCAGGGCCACATGAAGATGTGAAAGGAGTGGCCACCTAGGTGACTGTTTATGAGTCGGGCCTGGCAACATCATCTGGGCTACAGTAGAGCTGTGTTCTAATGACATCAGTGAAATCATTTCTTCAACTGAACCTATCCCCCAAAGACGCTCAGACTGAAAAGGAAAATAGAAAAGGAGCTCATCACCCAGCTTTATTCCAGCCCCCCGCAAAGGGCACGTGGATAGAAGCGGCTTTCTCCAGCAGAACAAAGGCAAACCCCAAGTATCCCCTAGTGATGACGTGTTAAAGGAAGCCTCCTGAAGATACTGACAAGGATAAAGATGCCCATGTCCCGGCCCGCACAAGCATGGGGCTGTTTTCATAAGGATTCTCCCCTTCTACTCTCCTCATCTGCTAAGTTTATTGTTGTTGTTGTTACTCAAACCAGGTAGGGTAAGATAGAATCATGCAAACAATTTTTCATCCTGTGAGATTAAGACTTTGAGATATTCTCCAGGTAAATCATTTAAAGCTTCAGTGGAATTGCAGGTAGATCTGGTTAACTCTGATCTTATTCATTCATTATGGCCAAGACTATAGCATGTCCAGGGAAAGGAAATTATCCCAGGTAATCCCAGGTTGCCCTGCTACTCATCTAACTTCAGTACTGTGTTTTCCCAAAATATAAAGAGTCCCATTCTTCATATATATTTTTTCTAAATTTTTTTTCCTAAAACACCTGGAAGTAATCACTAAGTATATAAATGTACTTTACATAGTAACAACCTCATATTTTACATAATTAAAATTTCACATAAATATAAATTTGTAGTGTATAGGTCTTCTAATTATTGGATATTTTTTGACACACATATTCCCAAAATACAGGTTCTAAGTGAAAGATTCTGATGTAAGGAACAAGACCTGTTTAAGGCATTGTCCTTACGAAATGACAATGACGACAGCCTCAGACAGCCAAGATGCCACACGTTTTCTTCCTTCTAAGGGAGCTTTGGAAATACATCCTCTCTTTTTTCCCAGATTAAATTCACAAGAACTAAATCTCAGATCTGACTGTCTGCAGGTAAGCACCCAGCATTTTCTGGCCCAGGTGTTAATTAACATTTCTCTGCCTGAAAATTAAAAGCATATTTGTGAGTATCTCTTGCCAAAACATAGTATCTATATGCCAACTATATCCTGGAAGGGGCTTGTCTAAGTCTCATAAGGGCTCTTTTCCTATAAGTTAGTTAACGCCTGAGTATCATTTTCTTTGTGCCCATCAGTCAGAAGTTAAAGCGCTCAGGAACGAGTCTGTCTGTCTGTCATGCATTTTGAACATGAGGTAAAATCCTTTCCATGTTTTGCTTTAAAAACCGAAGGTGCCCCATAATTGTTTTTGCTCATCTGCAAAAGGCTTGGTCCCAAGAGAGCTCACCTCCCACTGTCCCTGGGCTGCCTGGTTCCTCAGCTGTATCTTCCAGTCCTCAGTACTGGGGTCCGCACAGTGATGCATCGTGAGAATGACGGGGCGAGTCAGCAGGGCTCCTGGGGGCCCACAGCTCACCACAGGGGTCAAGAGTGTCTGACAGTCTTCCATGGGTGGCCTGGGAGGACAGCAGAGAATGGCATCAGGAATATTTCCATAGTGTTTATGCATCATGCACTTGAAATCGGAGATCCAAAGTTGCACCAAAAATTCAAGTAGTTTTCTCTGGGAGTTTTTTTTTTTTGGCTGGGGCAGATATGTGGGAGGGGAAGTGAGGCAGAATTAAATGCTCTCTATACCACGATTTTCATTTTTCAAGATTGGGTCTTTTTGAGAACAATAAATATCCCAACATCTTTTTGAACACTTCCTCAGACACGGTCCTGCCTTTGGTGGCTTCCTCTGAATTCATACCCAGATACTTCAGGGATGGAAGGAGAAATAATAGTTCCCGTGAAGTTACATAACCAGCTTTTCTGATAACGCTTGCCATTGGTCTCACAAGGTTTTAAATGCTTTTTTGGTTTTAGGACCTAACTTGAAAAATGTTTAAAAAAATATCACTTCAGAATGAGGACACCCTTGAGCTAAACTTAGTCCAAGTGACTTTCAGGATAATTCCAGCTAGTGCAAAGATTCACTCTTTCAAATATGACCAGAAAGAATACAGAACTGTGTTTCCAGAGCCATTTAAAATAAGGTGGTTTTCCTTGTGTCCTTCATACTCAGAGGATCTGGGCATAAAGAATCTCAAGGATCCAAATGCCTTATTTTCGTATGTATTTTAAATGCCTTAAATTTCTTCCCTAACAAGATTATAATCAACATGCAAACGGATAAATGACTCAACCTTTCAGCTACTTCGTGAGGAAGTAATCCCACAGGTGGTGAGTGGACTGCCCAAGTCTCACCACTAACAAGTGCTAGTTAATACTGAGACAAAACCTCTCACAACAACGCCCTAACTATTCTATCAGAATAGCATAGCTCTCAAAATCATGAACACATAAAACTCTAGACGGGCCCTTAGGGCCCTTTTACCATAAACCAGAGCCTCTCTACAACTTGGCAGGCATGTGGTTGGTGCTTTACACACATTCAGAATGACAGTCCACTGAAATGTCACCTCACTGATTATCAAATCAAATTTACAACATATTTTTACTTAGAATGAACAAAATCTACCTGCCTGAAATTTCTTTCCACATATCCTCTCCCCTTTCTCTAGCCTATTTGGTTTCACTTATCTGGAGACTGTTATGATGTCTCCACTGTCTTCTTCATTACAGACCAAACATCTTCAATTGTTGCAACCTCAGCTACAAAAGAGGAATTTCCACATCTCTTCCATGTTTCCATTGTCATACGGATGCTTGCCTGTGTTTCAATGTCCTCAGTAAAATGGGGGCATCTTCGGCTCAATACTCAAGCACATAGTATCGAAAGGCTGCTCTGTGATGTGGAGTTACCTGCACCCCTCACAAAACTGTTGCCTGAGATCAGTGATAGCTGACATGGGGCATAAAATTTTTTAAACATCATTAAATATTTTCAAAAGAAGTTTAAAGCACAGTAAAGTATATTCTTTTTTACTCTTTTTTTTTTTGAACAACATAATTTAAGCACACCATGATTAGATTATCCTCAACCAATTAATTACTTTAAAATATTTAGTGGGCTCCAGTTAGATGGGAAGATGGAGATGGTAGGGTATGGGTAAGCATAGCATTTATAAAATGAAGCTTTGATGCGCCAAGGAGTTCAAGAAATTCATTAAAGCTGACCACTTTTAGTATTCCTAACGTGAAAGACTCTTAAGCTAAGGCTATATAGTTTTACAGTTGTAACGATGGCTTTATACCCACAAATTTGTATTTAGCTTTCTAATTTCACCTTAATTGTTTCAGGGAAAATTTCAGGCCATATATTTTTTAATGATACATCTTTCCTCTAAATATTGGCTGTCTCTTCCAGTTTTTATGCTCCATAAATCTGATATGCCTGCTATGTCCTCATTCCAGCCATTGATAATACCGTACATAACACAAAATAGGGCAAAAGCAGAGATCTATTCAAGGACATCATTGGAAACTGCTATCCAGTCTGACATCAATACTTTTAGTTACTTCATTCAACCAAACATTAACCCATTCAAATAAACATTGTCTAGTTCATATCTTTTGATTTTATTCACATGAATATTATGAGGGATGTAGCAAATTCCTTTATGATTACAATGCTCAATTGAAATTAATTTTTCCCAAGTATTTATCTACAGTTTATATATATTACATAATCTGATAGTTTGTATCTATGCTTACCCTCATTCAGCACTCAACAAATAATAGTATCTGTTATTTTTGACACTGCTGGAAGATAATTCTATATGGATTTCTCATATTTCCTGATGTTCCTGACCGTCTTTAAAGCATGCTTGTCAAGAAATCTCCTTGGAAGATAATATACTTCTGGAACAAATGACAGGCATGTCTACATCTCATTATAAAAGACTCAGTTTCCCTAAGCTCACACAGCCACTGAGTGTGGAGATAGCATATGACCCATTGATGTTGCCATTTCTGAACTGGGGCTCAGGAAATAGGCATAAAAATGATGAAACTCTGTATAGTGTGATTGCTGTTAAGTAATACATTGTCCTTTGTTTCTGACCCAAGAGTTTTTGCCTCTATCAGCAAAACTGTGGCTGCTAACCTGGTAGCTCACAATCAAGTTCAAATTTTATTATTTATTTTTTGGGGGGACAGAGTCTCACTTTGTCACCCTTGGTAGAGTGCCTTAGCATTACAACTCATAGCAAACTCAAACTCTTGGGCTCAAGAGATTCTCTTGCTTCAGCCTCCCAAGTAGCTGGGACTACAGGCTCCCACCACAACACCCAGCTATTTTTTAGAGACAAGGTCTTCCTCTGGCTCAAGCTGGTCTCAAACCTGTGAGCTTAGGCAATCCACCTGCCTCGGCCTCCCAAAGTGCTGGGATTACATGCATGAGCCACCACACCCGCCCAAGTTCAAATTTTAAAATTCTCACAGTTAACTAGTATCAATTGTAAGAACTCAAATTTGGCATATTTTCCCCTTAATAATTCCTGGCTATCACTGCATCCTGTCAGATCCTAAAATTATACTAGGAGTTCACCAACCTATGACTTTAAGCCATATTTAAAAAGCCAAATCAGTTTTAACTATTTTTTATGCTTTAAAATCTTCTTCAGTCTCACTAAGTAACAACACAAGGTCCTTTACTAAACCTAAAGTTATCCAGGTATTTACATTTGTGTCACAAGGGTGTTGGTAGCAGTGTGAGACCTTATTACTATCCTATTCACTGCCTTGGTTATTATTTCCTTTTAATCCAGTTTATTCTCCTTCCAGCCTGAATCATATTCTGTTATAACAGTGGTTCTCAACCTGTGGGTCGTGACCCCTTTGTAACAATAAAAATACATTGGGGCATTAGGAAGGTTGAGAACCACTGTCTTAGAACATTAGGGAGGTTCTGATTTCATTACATCACAGTTCATATCACACTATCTGCCTTGAGCACGAACTTTATTATTGCTTAATTCTACTTTTCCTCCCTTGAGAGAGAGAGAGAAAAAGCAATGATTGCACTTTCCCCCTTGAGCACTACCCTTCCTTTTTAGTGACAAGTGTACCTTAAAAAGTGAGTATTCAAGTTTTAAAGGAGGAGACTAAAGCAGCATCTATTTCAAGTGGCCCTCGCAATATAGTTGGGGATTGGAAACACCTCTCTCCCCATCTGGTGTGAGCAGTCCCTGCTGGGGACAGCAGGGTGGAGGGGTTCCTCTGTCACTGACTTGGAACAGAAGGGAGAAGAGGACTCCCTGCTGGGCTGGGAAGCTGTCAGGCCTGTGCTCTCCGAGCACACCCCTGGCATGCAATATTGATGGACACCATTCTCACAGGGACAGCGAGGGAAGGGGGCGGGAAGGAGGGGCAGGAGGTGTCAAAAGAATTTATTAACTCAGTGAGGTGCAAGAATGTAATGAATAGGGAAGTGGAATTCATAAGAGGGAATGGAAAACAAAGAAGTAACGGTCAGAATTTCTTACATGTTTTCAAGAGGATAGAAGTGGTGTTGAACTTGGAATTATTTCTGAGCATATAGGAGTGACGTCAGCAAGATCAGATTTAACTATGTGAAAACAAAGGTCAGAGTGTCTAATTTCCCATTTTCTTTATTTGTATAAAGGGAGGATATTAAGATACAGAAAAGAAAATTGTCAAAAACAAATATTTCTGATTCCCGTTTTTGCAAGGAAGGGCTTTACTTCCTTGCGTCTCCTGTGTGGCAGAAGCTGTCCCAGCAGTCTGCAAATATTAACTGCAGATGATGCAGAAATGAGCAGAAAGCAGCAGTGAGGCTGAAATTCTGCCCCAAATAATGTTTAAAATTTGAAGTGCTTCTCCAAGTCCAAGATGGATCGTATCACCGTAAATGCTGAATGGGTTCTGAGGCCCAAAGAATCAAGCCCGCGGAGAGAAATCATAGTTTCCTGTCAGAGATAGTTTCTCATCCTTTGCTTGCTGTGGTCAGGAAGGAGAACTTCCACTAGACTAAAGTGCATAATTTCCAAAACCTTCATCTGAGTGACTGCCTTTGCTGCTCGGGGCGCACCTGTAACGTAGTTAGAGTATTCATAGTGTCCCTTTTCCAGAAGAGGAACCTGAAATGTGGAGATATTAACCATTCTTCCAAGGACACAAAGCTAGTCCTCAGCCAAGCAGATTTCACACGCAAGTCATTTAATTTTGTTCCCGCAGTGGACTCCTTTGGGCTGCTCGTAATGGGCCTAGGGCCTTGATAAGCTTTTCCCATCTGTGCACTAAAGCTCAAAACTTCCTGAAAAGAATCTGTCTCTGCCCGCCTCTGTGTGGACACGAGATGCCTTCTATAAACACATGTGTCCTTTGTCAGGTCCCTCGGGATGACAATCCCACCCCAGGCTCAGCTGCCTTTGAAAGCACACGCCTTCACACATAACTGGCAACTTGAAGCATTTGCACTCTGGGTACCTGACAGGGAATATCTAACTCACTTGCTATCAAAAGCTCAATTGTGCAAAAATAATATTTGTAGAAGCCACTCTGCAGGCCGTGCCACCATTTCCCCAGACAGACCAAAATCTGTCCCTGGATTAAGGCAGAGCAGCCAGGCATCCTGCTTAGCTACTTCTTCTGAAGACATTAATGGAAGCGGCTCTAGAAGCTCATCCCTGCTTTTATTTTAAAGATGCTGTTCCTTATACTAAAAAAAGGTTTTCTCTATGAGGAAAAATAATTGACCTTCCTCTGGTTGTATTTTATTTTTTTTTGCAGTTTTTGGCCGGGGCTGGGTTTGAACCTGCCACCTCTGGCAAATGGGGCCAGCACCCTACTCCTTTGAACCACAGGCGCCGCCCCCTCTGGTTGTATTTTTTTTTCTCACAGACTCGTGAGTCTTATAACTTAACCTGTCCCCCTCTTGAAAATATTAGAAATATTAAATGCGTGACACAGTACCAGAAACGTGTGGGAAATTACATCAAATGTTTTATATTCTAACTGCTCATCTTTATCTTATCTTTTATAACCTTATTTCTCCATTTTCTTATCGTTTTTCATCTATTTGTTTAATTTTTTGCCTCCCATTGAAAATTATGTGTTTTCATAAACTACCCTGAAGTATTTCTTCTCAAGTAGGATTTCAATAAAGAAACTGTCAAGAACAGTGAGAGAATAAGATTTAAATAGACCCAGACTCACTAACACCCCATCTTTGATCATTTTATAGCGATTACTTCAAAACTGAGGAAACTGGGACTCATGAATGAAAAGCGATCTTTGCTAAAGGCGAAATGCCATGGAGTTTTGCTGAGAAATAACAAATAACGTCCACTACCATTTCACAAAGTTCTAGGCAGTGACATACTAGACAAAAACTATCTCCTAAATGATTACCTGTGATCCTAACTCATTATTATTTCTAAATAGTACAGAGTGTCCCAAAAGTCACCCCTAAAATTGCTTTACATGGGGAAAATGGGAAAGTATAGCTAACTATACCTTTATTTGCAAAAGATTGATTAGAAAATTTTACAAAGAGAATATTTTGTAAAATTTTGTTACAAATCTTTCACAAATAAAGGTACGTTTAGTGACAATCTCCCATTTTCTCTACATATGGCAACTTCAGGGGTAATTTTGGGTCACCCTGTAGATATGCTAGTTTTTAGTTGCCCCACTACTAACTCATATCGGGACACCTTTTTTTTGGAGGGAGGGATGAAGTCTCATCTGCTGCCCCAGTAGAGTGCAGTGGTATCATCATTGCTCACATTAACCTCAAACTCCTGGGCTCAGGCAATCCTCCTGCTCCTACCTTGACCTCTTGAGTAGCTGACAGATGCCTGTCAACTAACTTGAATCCCTGAGCTCAAGCATGAGCCACTGCACCCAGCCAATTTCGATGAGGATTTCACCAATTAAAAAAATCCCAGGCCAGGGTGGCTCACTGAATAGGGCACTGGTCCCATATACTGAGGGTGGTGGGTTTGAACCCAGCCCCGGCCAAACTGCAACAAAAAATAGCTGGGTGTTGTGGCAGGTGCCTGTAGTCCCAGTTGCTCAGGAGGCTGAGGCAAGAGAATTGCCTAAGCCCAGGAGTTAGAGGTGTCTATGAGCTATGATGCCACAGTACTCTACTGAGGGTGATAAAGTGAGACTCTGTCTCTAAAAAAAAAAGAAAAAAAGAAAAATCTCAGGCCAGATGCAGAGGCCCACGCCTGTAATCCTAGCACTTTGGGAGGCTAGAGGAGGGTGCTTGGGCCCAGGAGTTTGGAGTTGCAGTGAAAGCTATGACAGCACCACCACCCTCCAGCCCAGGCAGCAGAGTGAGAGAGTGTCTCAAAAAAACCCCGGAAAGGTTACCAATGTCCTAAAGTTGACAAATCAAATAATCCAATAACCTTGTTATTTCTCTTCCTCTTTCTGCACATTTTAATTTTAACACCAGCTCTGTGTTGAAGCTCCATCTTAAGCTCCCTTTGCCATTGACTTCTGAGATCCTGTAACACCACGGTTTGTGTATTTACCCTGACAGACACCCCTTCTTATTCAGGAGGAGCCTCTAGCGTTCAGTACTGTGCTAGAACAAGCTCCCCTCTGCCTGTCCTGGCGTGTTGTACTTACTTTCCCTCATCACACCCAAACTTAACAGGAATATTCCCCAGAGTTCTTTCCCCAGTTCTTTCTTTCCGCCCCTGCCTTTTCTCCGTGGGAGGTTCCTTCCCTTCCTGACTTCACTGCTGTCCCCAGGCGGCATCCACACCCCTCCTCACACACTGGACCCATCAGTCAGTCGGAATCTGTCCTCTCTACCTGCTTCTGACTTTGCTCTCACGGTTCTCCTGGTGCCTGAGGCCTGATTCCTGGATATATCTGGGGAGTTTGTCCCTCCTGTCCAACGCCTCTAGCCAGATGTAAAATTCTTTATCTTTGGACATGCATTTCTCTTTGCAATCACTCGGACTCAGGCCTGGCTCATGCCCTCTCCTCCACCCTAGACTCTGCCCCAGCCCAGCCAGGGCGGGGTCGTGCTGTTCCTGCATCCAGGCACCTGCAGCCATCATCAGATTAATCTTTTTTTTGAGACGGAGCCCCAAGCTATCCCTCTGGGTAGAGTGCCATGGCATTACAGCTCATAGCAACCTCCAACTCCTGGGCTCAAGCGAGTCTCCTGCCTCAGCCTCCCAAGTAGCTGGGACCACAGGCGCCCACCACAATGGCCGGCCATTTTTTGGTTGCAGCTGTCATAGTTGTTTG